>PVIY010008235.1:0-77927 GCA_004026745.1 Myrmecophaga tridactyla
ACTGGAGAACAACTGGCAACAACTAGAAATGGAGGTTGAAGGAAATGGTCTATTCACAACAGTAACATAAACAATAGAATAAATTTAACAAGAAAAGTCCTATGTGAAGAAAACCATAAAATACTATTGAAAGACATAAATAACATTCTGAATGAATGAAAATACATACCATGTACTCAACAGTCATATAACATTGATGCTCATTCCCCCCAAAAAAGAGTTTATAAAGGGAATGATTTCCAATTAAGGCCCTAATAGGGTTTGTGGGGATGTTGGGAGATGGACATGGGTGTTTTTAAAGTAATTTATTTTGAAATAATATCAAATAATATAAAAAATTACAAGAATAGGTGCAAAGATCGCCTGATCCCATTACTAAGTTTCTCCAGCTGTTAGGATTTAACTGTATTTGATCACATACAAACATTTCATAAAAATACTCCATTGTATTTATTGACAAAACAAAGGCATATTCCTAAACAACTTCAAATCAGAAATCAACTTTGATTCAATGCTATAAACTCACTTACAGACCCCTTCAACTTTTATCCATTGTTCCACCCTGCACAAACTGTCTAAAAATATCTATTTTTTACAGTTAACTTCAATATGGAACTCCTCCTGAGGTTCTTTTATTTTTACATCTTTGACAAATTTAAGGAGCACATATGACACAGCCTTCATCTGCTCAGTGTTCCCTTTTGAGATTTAGGCCCAACATTCCGGGTAGAAACCCTGCTTGAAGCTATGCTTTACTTACCGCATTCAATCAAGCATGATCAGAGATCACTTTCCTCACACATCAGTGATGTGAATTTTATAACCTGTTGAAATTTCTTAAAGTTCTCCCATATGCAAAAACATGCTTTCACTTTGTATTATAATGTCATTTTATGAAGACATATTTTGAGATTATATCAATACTGTGGTCTCCATTCATCCTCCACCCACAATCCTTTCAACCCAGTCAACCATCCTCTAATGGTTGCCATCTGGTCATATTTTCCATTTCCAACAGAGATCTATATTTTATTTGGCTTTCTGCCTTACAAAGGGTTTGCTTGCTTACTGGCTATGTTACAGCATTCAAACATCATGTATTCTATTTTATTCAATGTATTATCATCTATTATTTATTTAATTCTCAAGTTGTACCAGATTACACTAGTGGGATCTCCTGCAAGATGATTCAAGTGAGGTCTCAGATAAGTCACCTCTCCTTAGTCTAGGTGGGATTCAAGAAGAGAGGATCAAATTATATTTGATTTCAATTTCTATATTGTATCCTATGATACAGATCTCATTTCTTTCATTAAGGTTTTTAGGCATCCATCTTTGGATATTTAAAATTCACCAGTGCCATTCTAAATTTTCTCTTAATATACCCCTTTTGTCCTAATGTCAATGTATCCTAAACCTAAAGGGCTCACTTGGACACAGATATCTCATCATGCCATTTTCTTTAAATTTGTGAACATGCACTGTTCTTAGAACAAGAACTATAGGGTTTACAGTTGTCCTCAGAGCCTGAATTCTTCTCTCTGTCACTCTTTGCCATCCAGCCTACCCCAATTGCCTAAAGTCCATTCCACTCTCAATTTCCGCAAAGAACTGTCTATTGTTTCTGGGATTTTGTGCATTTTCTCATTAAACTGTTTGTATACCAGGAAAATTTTCTAGGACTTTGCCCAGCTCAATACTTTAAATTTCACCAAGCACATCTGTTCTTTCCAAGAAGATTGTCCCATCTCAAAAATGACATCCTTCACTAATATGTACATAGTTAATATTGTCATTTTTTAACTTTATATTATCCTTTGTAAACTAAACTTAAACACCGAAGGGCAGACAATTGACTGTTTTGTTTGCCTGTATATTTGCATTGACTAACACAGCCTTGACTCAAAGAGATTATTAATTCCTTTAAAAATGTTAAATAATAACCAAGCTAGAAAGACAAAAGATAACAAAATTATGAATAATATAAAAAGTAGAATACATGATTACATAAAATACCTGCTTTTCAAAAATATGCACCTTTTTTTTTAACAGTGAATTTTTAAGAGTAAATATTATAAAGTGGACAAGGTGGGTTTCTAGGAATTGGCCATTTCGTCAAAGATATTTAATCTGTTGGGGCAGAAATGTTTGTAGTATTTTCTTAAAACCCATTTTATTTCTGTGAGGTTGTTAGAAATGTCACAACTTTTATTGCTAACTTTAATGAATTGTTTCTTCTCTCTTTTATTCTTTATCTAGCTATCAGATTTTCAAATCTGTTGATATTTTCAAAGACCAATTTTTAGTTGTATTGATTCTATTGTTTTTCAGTTCTCTAATTTATCTGTGATCTAATCTTTATTTCCTTCCTTCTACCAGATTTGGGTTTAGTTTGCTCTTCTTTTGCTATTTCCTTAAGTTGTAAATTCTGGTATTAATTTAAAAATTGTTATTCTTTTTAGATACAGTTTTTTTTTGCATGGGCAGGCACCGGGAATTGAACCCAGGTCTCCAGCATGGCAGGCGAGAACTCTGACACTATGCCACCATTGCCAAATACAGGTGTTTATGGCTAAATTTCTCTATTAGCAAGATTTTCAGTGCATCCTATAAGTTATGTTGTGTATTCAATTTTGTATATCTCTAAGTGTTTCTAATATTCCTCATGATTTCATCTGACTCTTTGGTTGATTGAGCATGTTGTTCAATTTCCTAATATTTGTGGAATTTCCCACTTTCCCTTTTGTTATCAATTTCTAATTTCATTTTACTCAGTCAAAAAAGTTACCTATGTTTTCAGTGTTTTTTATATAAGTTATAGGGTAACATATAATCTATTCTGTGAATGTTCTACATGGACTTCAGAAGAACATATATTCTGCTAGAACTAGTTGGATTATTGTGTTGTTTAAGTTCTTTATTTCCTTATCAATCATCTGTCTAGTTTTTCTATTCATTTGTGAAATGGAAAATTGAACTGTCCAACTGTTGTAGTAGAACTATCTATCATAATAGAGAGTTATATGTCTGTCTAAATAGACACATATTTATTTTTTCCTCCATATACTTTGGTGCTCTGCTGTTCCCTGTATATAAGTTTATAATTTTTACATGTTCTTGATAAGTTGACACTTTCATATATATATATATATATATATATATAATGTAGTTTGTTTTTTATAACTATGGTTGTTTTAATTTTTATCTATTATTCTAGTGTGTCTATTTAATTTCTAGATATTATTTGCATGTAGTATCTCAGAACTGCTTTCCATTCCTTCATTTTCAACCTCTCTGGCCTTTGTATCTAAAGTGGTTCTGTTACAGGAAATAAATGGTTGCACCAAGCTCTGTTCTAATTAAGTAATTACTTTAAGTGAAAATTAATAAGATAAATGAGAACAGAGCTTAGCGTAATGAATAAAATTACTTACAATGAAAGACATAAAACTTTCATTTTAATTGTTTTCTATGTGTATTTTTTATTATTAAATCCTCCATTATTTTGTAGTGTGCCATTTCAATTCCCTTCTCATTTCACTTTTTCCTTTAATGTTACTGAAATAATTTCTAAACTACAGGGTGTTCTAGTTTGCTAGCTGCCAGAATGCAATATACCAGAAACAGAATGGCATTTAGAAAGGGGAATTTAATAAGTTGCAATTTTACAGTTCTAAGGCTATGGAAATATTCCAATTAAAGCAAATCTATAAAAAATGTCCAAATGAAGGCACATTCACTTAAGAAAGGCCTATGAAGTTCAGGATTTCTCTCTCAACTGGAAAGGTACATGGTGAACATGGCAGTATTACTTGCTTTCTCTCCAGGCTTCTTGTTTCATGAAACTCCCTTGGGGGCATTTTCCTTTTTCATTTCCAAATGTCTCTGGCTTGTGGTTCTTCTGTGGTTCTGTGACTTTCTCTTTGTTCTCCACTTTCCTCAAAATGCTTCCTCTTTTAAAGAATTCTAGTAAACTAATCAAGACCCACCTGGGATGGGTAGAGCCACATCTCTATGGAGACAATCTAATCAAGTTCCCAGTATACAGTGCTGGATAGGGCTTAAAGAAATAGCTTCCTCCACAAGATTGGGTTAGGATTGAAGCATGGCTTTTCTAGGGTACATAAATCCTTTAAAACTGGCACACAGGGCAAATGAAAAAAGTAAAGAATATCAAAACACAACACTGCCCCTATATCCTGATTTAATATTTTTTATATTTTGCCACATTTTCCATTCCTTCTTTCTTCCTTTATGTCTTTCTCCTTCCTAAACATTTGAGAGTATCCTGGATACACCATTTTCCTTGTACACAAATACTTCTATGTAAATATCTTTAGAACTAGGATAATCACTAATGGAATTGCCTTATGTAGAGTTAAAAAGTTATACAGATTAATATCATTACAAGGTATATGTCCAACAAGGTCTTTTCAAATCTTTTCCCCAATATTAGATCCCATCTTGGGGTAAGAAAAGAGATGGTATAACATGTATGCTGTACATATGTTTCCACAATTTATAAAAAAGAGCAACAAAAGAGACAAAGACAATTTTTAAGTTCTGGAAACATATATACAGCATGAATGTTACCATCTCAAACACTCCTAAAAATAACATTCACTAAGATTAGTTACATGGACAATGTTGGACTATGCTCACCACCATTCATTTCCAGAACCTTTCCTTTACCCTAAACAGAAATTCTGTACCCATTGTGCATCAATTCACTATCGCCTATCTATCCTGCACCAGATAAACTCTAATCTATTTTCTCTCTCTGAACTTCTTATTTCAGTTGTTCAAATGAGTGAAATCATACAATATGTCTGTATGTGCCAGACATTTCATTCAATGTGATGTCTTCTAGTTCATTCATGGTAGCATGTGTCAGAACTTCATTATACAGCTGAATAATATTCCATTCTATGTTTATATAACACACTTTATCTCCTCTGTTGATGCATACTTGGGTTACTTCCATCTTTTAGATATAATAAAAACGTTTCTGTAAGTACCATTCTACAATTATCTGATTTTCCTGTTCTTTGGGGAATATATCTTTAAGTAGAATGCCAGGTCAGATGATAGTTGTATGTTTAACTATTTGAGGAATTTCCAAACTCTTTCACACAGTGGTTGCATCATTTTATATTCCCACCAGAAATGTACAAGTGTTTCTAATTCACTGCACCTTGTGAGTACTTATTTTTTTAATGGTAACCATTCTCATGAGTGTGAAGTGTATATATCATTGTGATGTATTTAAAACTTGGTCTTGTAGTACCAATTACTACACAGTTTCCCATTTAACCACTTTCAAATGGACATTTCAGTTGGATCAATTACATTCATGACATTGTGCTACTATCACCAGTGTCCATTATCCCACTTCTTCATCACCTCAAACTGAAACTTTCTACTCATCAAACAATAACTCCTTTTCCTCCTGTACACCTCCAGACTTTGGTAACAACATAACTTTGTAACACAGCAGCCATTGTTCACTATGAAATTTCCTTCTTTCAGTTATTTTGTATAAATAAGTTCATACAATATTTGTCATTTTGTGTCTGGCTTATTTTACACATGTCCTCATGATTCATGCATGTTATAGTATGTATCAGATCTTCATTCACTTTTGCAGCTGAATAATATTCCACTGTATGTATACCAATTTTCTTAAACAGTTTTTATTCACACTGTACAATTAATTCTAAGTGTACAATCAAAGGCTCTTTGTATAATCACATAGTTATGCATTCATCATCACTTTTAATATGAGAATATTCTCACTTCTTCCAAAAGAAATACCATACCCTTTATATCCTCTTATTATTGACAGTTAGGTTCAGTATGGTGACTTTGTTATAATTAATGGAAGAATATTACAGTGTTACTGTTAACTATAGACCTTAGTTTGTAAGAGAATATTAGTTTTATTTTGAATTAATTTTATATTTTTATTTTTTTAATATTTTAATTTTATAATATAATGTATATACAAAGCAAAGAAAGACAAAAGCGATAGTTTTCAAAGCATTTGTTAACAAGTAGTTACAAGACAGATCCCAGATTTTGTCTTGGGCTACCATATCACCATTTCAGATTTTATCTTCTAGCTGCTCCAAAAAAATTTGTATACCACTTTTTTTTACTCATTCATCTATTAATGGACATGGGTTGCTTCCACTTTTTATCTCCTTTGAACAATGCTGCTGTAAACATTGGTATACCATATTATCAGTGTCCCTACCTTTTGAGTTTATACCAAGAAGTTGGATTGTTAGGTTATATGGGAATTCCATTTTCAACTTTCTTTAGAACTGCCAAACTGCTCTCCATAGTAACTATACCATTTTACAATACCACTAGCAATAATATCAGGATCCCTATTTCTCTGTATTTTCATCAAAATTTATTATTCTTGACTTGGTTACAATAGCCATGTAGAGGATGGAAAGTGGTATTTCATTTTACTTTTGATTTGCACTTCTCTGATAACCTATGATGTTGAAAATTTTTCATGTACTATTGGTTATTTGTATTTTCTTTGGAGAAATTCTACTTAAATCAGTAATGAAGCTATACTGTCCTAGATGATGCTGCATTAGGAGGTTTTTGATAACTGATGTAATACTTAATTGTCCTTGGTCTTTTTGAGATTATATTTCTTATTGAGTCAGTTTAGTTAATTTGTGTATCTCTGGGAATTTGTCCATTTCATATGTTATCTAATTTATTAGCATACAGTCATTCTTACTATCCTCTTACAATCCCTTTTATTTCACTATTTCCCCTTTCAGTTCAAATGATTTTTGTTATTTGTGTCCTCTCTTTTTGTTTCTTTATCAATCTATCTAATCTTTGTCACAAGTCTGGATATTTTGTGTTTTCCTTTTCATTCATCTTAAGATATTTCCAAATTTCCTGGTGATTTTTTCTTTGCTACTTTGGTTTCTTATGAGTGCACTGTTTAATTTCCACATATTTGTAAATTTTCATGTTCTCTTGTTACTGATAATTAGATTCATTTCATTTTGTTCAGGTAAGCTCCTTTATATGATTTCAATCTTCTGAAATTTGTTGAAACTTGTATTCCAATATGTTTGTGATACAATATACAGTCTGTCCTAGGGAATGATCCTTCTTCACTTCAGAAAAATATTTACTCTGTTGTTTTCAAACTATTTGTGTTGCCTATTTCTCACACTCTCCCTCTCCATTTATGTTTTATACAACTATATATGTCTGTTGTATCTACTTGATACATATTATTATTCAAGTCCCCTTTTTCTTTTGGCCTTCAGTGTGGATGTGCTAGCCATTATTTAAAGTGATTTTTTGAAGTCTTCTACTATTAATATGGAATCATGTATTTCTCCCATCAATCTGTGAATACTTGCTTCACATATTTCAGGCCTCATAATTTTTATTTATATGTGTTTTCATCCACAAATTTTATTGCAATATATTGACATATCATATATGTATACAATGTCTCACAGTAACATCCCCTCATTGTGCAATCATCCTCACAATCAGTTTTAGACCATTTTCATTGCTCCAGAAAGAAAAATGACATGTAGACATATGAAACAGAAAAAACAAATCATCCCATATCCCTTATCTCCTCTATTGTTGACCTTTAGTATTGGTGTGGTGCACCTGTTACTGTTGATGAAATAATATTAAGGTATTACTGTTAACTCTAGTCCATAGCTGACAAAGATATTTCCCCATACATCATGTATACTAACTCTTTATACAAGCATTATATATTTGTACTAGTTCATACAAGAAACTGATTATATTTGTAGTGTTAATTGGTGACTTACTATTTCTCTATCAGCCCCTTTCAACCAAATTCACCTACAATAGAAAACTGTTAATTATAATCCCATTAACAAGCTACCCTCCTCTATACATTTCCAAACATTTAAGTTCAACCTTGTTAAAAATTATCTGTGTAATAGGTAATTGTCCCCCTCTTCTCTAACTTCTGGCTATTTCTATGTACCCTGCATTCTATGTTTTAAGACTGAGTTTACATATTCTATTTATGTTTGTGATTGATCCTTTTATCAATATATATATATATAGGTTATTTCTTTGTTCCTCCTAAGACTATTTGACTTTTAGTCTGTTTTGTCTGCTGATTATTTAACCATCCCCACTCTGTTTTGGTTACAATATTCATGGGATATTTTTTCATCCTTTCACTTTTGACTAATTTGTGTCTTTGAATTTAAGGTGTGTCACTTGTAAGTAGAATACAGTTCTCCCTTCCACAGTCAGGGGTTAGGGAGCAAGTGGTGCCCCCACAATGTATAAAATCTGCATACAATTTTTTGGACCTCTACTCATACCAGAGAAGAAGTCTGAATTTTTTTCTGTTTACAATAACTTATTGGCATTGAAAGATAATACATACTGATATTATATAATACTATACATAAATTTTATGCATTTCTGAGTTCCTAGACATTTTCTATGTTGTCTAGTAGCCTTCATGTGTCAGCTGCAGCTTCTGCATAACTCCACTAAGGTCCCATTTAATTTCTTATGCTAACCTGTGATAATATTGAATACATGATGTAGAAAGTCATGATGTAGATGGGATAACTTGAATATTTAAGACATTTACATTTTTTTAAATACATGGCCAGGCACCAGAAAATGAACCCAGGACCCTTGCATGGCAGGCAAGAATGCTGCCACTGAGCCATTGTGGCCTGCCCTAAGACAGTTACTTTTAAAATAACTCCTGGTAATTCAGGACTACTGAAAATTTTGGTATTTGGTTTTTGTAAGTCATAATTTTGTACATCAATTATTTCATTGCTTCCTCCTTATTAATTTAGTTAATCTTTTTTAATGAACCACTACAGAAATACTTCTCATTTCCTTTTTTGCATATTTTTCTGGTATTTTCTTTGTGATTACCATGGAGTTTAATTTAACATCCTGTATCTAATAATCTTTTTAGATTTTGATACCAACTTAACTTCAAGATCAACCACAAACTTTGTTCCTGTATTTCTCTATTCATCCTTCTTTATAAAGTTCTTGTCCCAAATTATGTGTTTATTCATTTGAGTCTGAAACCATGCATTTTTCATTACTTTAATGCATTTGCCTGTTATATTCTGCATGTGGAGTTACATACCAAAAATACAATAAAATAGTACTGAAATTTAAAATTACCAACATAATTCCCTTACTGGAGATCTTTTCATGCTTCTTTGATTGTCTATCTTGTGTCCTTTCCTTTCAGTTTTAAGAACTCACTTTGGTTTTGCTGGTAGGGCAGATCAAATGATGCATACTCAGCTTTTGTTTATCTGAGAATATCTTAGTCTTTCCCTCAGTTTTGAAAAAGAGCTTCTCTAGATATAAACAGTGTTGCTTTATAATTTTTTTTCAGTACTTTATAATTTTTTTCCAGTGCCTTATGGTGTCCAAGGTTTATTTCTTTTATTTTAAAAGCACTTTTATGGAGCTATATTCACACACCATATTGGTGTATATTCACATACCATGCAATCCATCCAAAGTATACACTCAATGGCTCTCACAGTATAATCAACAAGAATTGTGCTTTCATCACCATAGGTAATTTTAAAATACTTTCATTCCTCCCAAAAGAAAATCTGATACACCTTATAGCCTTTTATTATTGAAACTTAGCATTGGTGTGGTGTCTATTTTACAGTTGATAAAAGAGTATTAAAATATTATTGTTGACTGTAGTCCATAGTTTGTTTTAGGTATAATTTTTCCTATCACCCTATTAGCATCTTGTGATAATGACATACCTTTGTACTAGTTCATGAAAGAATATTCTTATCTTTTTACTACTAACCACTGTCATCAGTTTTATCTAGCTTTCCTCCTAGTGACACACATGACACTTAATTTCCCCTTCTAACCACAATCACATAATTCATGAGTGTTAATTAGAATCACAATAATATAGTACCATCATCACCTTTTATCCATTTCAAATTATTATGAATCAGTGTAATAAAAAGTTCTACAAAAAATATGCACCAGCTCCCCATGTTCTACCCTCCTGTGAACTGGTACCTTATATTCTAAATTATGACTCTGATTTTGTTTATTATTAGTTCATATTAGTGAGATCATAAAATATTTGTTCTTTTGTGTCTGGCTTACTTCACTCAGCATAATGTACTCAATGTTCATGTGTGTTGTTACAGGCATCAGGAATTCATTCCTTCTTACAGCTGAATGATATTCAATCGTGTTTATTGTTAATCCCTCATCAATTGATAAGCATGAGCTGTTTCCATCTTTTGGCAGTTGTGAATAGTGCTGCTATTAACATCAGTGTGCAAATGTCTGTTCATGTCCCTGCTTTCAGTACTTCTGGGTATATACACAGTAATGGTATTACTGCATCATATGGCAGTTCTATATTTAGCTTCCTGAGGAATGGCAAAACTGTCTTCCACAGCAGCTGCACCATTTTACATCCCCACCAGCAGTAAATGAGTGTCCCTATTTCTTCATATCCTCTCCAACACTTGTATTTTTCTTGTTTTATTTAAATATTGGCCATTCTAGTAGGTGTGAAATGATAGCTTATAATTTTGATTCACATTTCCCTAATAGGTAGTAATGCTGAGCATGCCTTTGTGTGCATTTTAGCTATTAATATTTCTTCTTTTGAAAAATGTCTATTGAAGTCTTTTGCTTATTTCTTATTGGATTTGACATTTTATCATTGAGTTGTATGATTTCTTTGCATAATCTGGATAATAAATTCTTACTGGATTTGTGATTTCCAAATATTTTTTTCCATTGAGTAGGTTGGCTTTTCACATTCTTGGCAAAGTCCTTTGAAGCACAAAAGTATTCAATTTTAAGAAGGTTCCATTTATGTATTCTTTCTTTCATTGCTTGTGGTTTTGGGTGTAAGGTCTAATAAACATTTATCCACCACAAGTTCTGCCTACATTTTCTTCCAGGAACTTTATGGTCCTATCACTTTCATTTTGGTCTCTTAGCCATTTTGAAGTAATTTTGTATCAGGTGTGAGATAGTCATCCTCTTTCTTTGTTTTGATATAGATGTCTCCAAGTTTTTCCAACATTTGTTGAAGAGACTGTTCTGTCCTAGTAGAGTGGACTTGTCAGACTTGTCAAAAATCAGTTATTCAAAAATGTGCAGGTCTAATTCTGAACTCACAATTGTTTGCATTGATCAATATGTTTATCTTTAGGTCAGGTACAGGCTGTTTTCATCATTGAACTTTTGTAATGAGCTTTAAAGTAAGGAAGTATGAGTCCTCCAACTTCTTTCTTCTTTTTCAAGATGTTTTTGACTATTCTGTGCCTCTTAATCTTCCAAATGAATTGGATAATTTTCTTCTTCTTCAACATCAGCTGTTGATATTTTGATCAGGATTGCCTTGAATTTGTAAGTCAATTTTGGTAGAAGTGACTTCTTAACAATATTTATTCTTAAATATGAACATGGAATGTCCCTCAATTTATTTAGTTCTTTGATTCCTTTTTAGCAATATTTTGTTGTTTTCCAAATAAGGTCCTTTATATACTTGGTTAATTTATTCCATGATATTGATTCTTTTAGTTGCCATTGTAAATGGAATATTTTTAGTCTTGATTTCCCCTTCAGAATGCTTAGTACTAGTGTATAAATACACTACTGATATTTGCCTGATGCTCTTGTATCTCATCACGTTGATGAACTCATTTATTAGCTCCGGTAGTTTTGTTGATTTTTTGAAAATGTATATAAATGGGATCATATTATCTGCAAAGAGTGAATGTTTTAATTCTCCCTTTACAGTATGGATCTCTTTTATTTCCTAATATCTCTAGAAGAACTTTAAGCATGATGTTGAATAACAGTGGTGGATGTGGGCATCATTGCACTGTTAAAACATTAGAGGGAAAGCTTTCAGTTTTTCACCATTGTGTATGATGTTTATGTGGGTTTATCACATATGCCCTTTATCGTGTTGAGGAACTTTTTTATTCTTATCTTTGGAAGTATTTTACTGAAGCATATTCAGTTTTGTCAAACACTTTTTGTGCATCAACTGATATGATCATGTGAATTTTTGCCTTCAAATTTTACTTGTATTATATTGTTTTTCTTGTACTGAGCCAAACCTTGTATTTCTCAGATAAAACCCACTTGGTTGTGGTATCTAATTCTTTTAATATACTGTTGGATTTGATTAGAAAGCATTTTGTTGAGGATATCTGAACCTATATTCATTAGATAAATTGGTTTATAATACTTTTTTTCTTGTAGCACCTTTACCTGGTTTTTGGTCTTAGGATGATATTGGAATAGTAGAATGAATTAGGTAGTGTTCTTCAATTTTTTAAAGAGTTTGAGCTCAATTGATATTAAATACTTCATGAAATGATTGGTTGCATCCACCTGTGAAGTCATCTGGTCCTGGGCTTTACTTAATGGAGAGGATTTTGATGATAGACTCAATCTCTTTTCTTATAACTGGCCTGTTGAGGTCTTTTGTTTCTTCTAGAGGCAGGGTAGCATTAATATAATTTTAGGAATTTGTCCATTTTATCTAAGGTGTCTAATTCTTTAGCACACAGTTCTAATATGCTCTTATGCTCCTTTTAATTTCTGTGGGGTCTGTAATAATGTCACCCCTCTCATTTCTGAGTTTATTTATTTGCATCTTCTCTGTTTTTGATTTTTCAGTCTAAGGAAGTTTGTTAATTTTAATGATCCTCTCAAAGAACCAACTTTTGCTTTTATTGGGTCTCTATTGTTTTTGGTTCTCTATTTCATTTACTTCTGCCCTAATCATTGTTTCTTTCCTTCTGTTTGCTTTGTGATTAGTTTGCTGTCATTTCTCTAGTTTCTTCAGGTGTTTCATTAGGTGTTTATTTTAGTTCTTTCCTCCTTTCTATTGTGGGTGTTTAGGGCCACAATTTTCCTTCCTAGCACTGCCTTCACTACATTCCATAAGTTTTGATGTGTTGTGTTATCACTTTCATTTGTCTTGAAATATTTACTGATTTCTCTTTCAATTTCTTCTTTGACCCAGTTATTTTTTATTGTTTCTAAAACAGAAGAAATTAATGTCACTAGTAAAGAAAAAGTGCCCAATATGAAAAATAATTTTATGATTTAATTCAATAGAAATTAAGAAATTTCATTTTAGAGTTTTGGAATTCTCACTCTAAGTGTGGATAAACAAATATAAATATGACAATTTTTAAATAAACTTCCTTCTCACTATTTTTAATTCAAATATAAATATTTAGGGTCAGTACAAAAATAGAAACAGATGAAATAGTGGGAAAAGTTTCCTCAACTTGATGAAATACTGGAGAATGTCTACAAAACTGTCAGGTAACCCAATCATGACTCATAATATAAACACATACATTCTTTCAAAATATAACAGTAAGAGATGGATGGGAATTCTTGCATGTAGGAGCTAGCCATAGATGGATAAAAATGTAGACTGTGACAAGACATATATTAAGTGAAGGAAGTCAAAGTAAACACATTTCATAGTGGGCTGCAGAATGGAGTCAGTAGAAACTATGTGATGAGATGAAGATGAAATATATTACAAAGAACATACCTACCCTCTTGATCTTGAGGAGATGTTACAAACTTTTTAATGCTTCCAAATCATTCAAGTGTCCATTTGTTCAAAAACACTTTGTATAAAAAATATTACACAAATTATCAACAGAGCAAATGTAGTGATTTAAGCCCTTAGTGCCTTTAGAATGTGTGAGTGCTCTGCTTAGGCTCTCCATCTGAATCTCTTAAAGAGCCAACAAAAGTAGATGTTATACATCTTCAATGCCACTTTAATACAAAAAAGCATTCATTGTCATGTAAAAGCAGGCTTGTTATTTCCCAGCTCTTCCTCTCTGTGGACAGATCTGCTTAGTGCTGCAGTTCAGTGTTAGGCATCTTTGTTTCCACACCAAAACATGTTATCAATAGCTCAGTTAGTAAAAAAAATCAACTGTCCACTTACCAGTCATTTGTCTTCCTTTTACTCAATAATGAAATGTTTTCAAGAGATGTTATTAAGTGGTTCCTCTTAAATCCCAGTAGCAGCAATGGGCTAGGTTCTGGCCCAGGTATTAAAAGGAAAAAAATGGACAATTGAACAAAAAGAATTCTTTCTTCCTTTCTGCTTACATTCTAGCAAAGCATAGATAGAAAAATAAAGACAAATCCTGTAGAAAACAAAATCTCTTTAATATGAATGAAGTAATAACTCAAATTATAAATTACAAATCTACCCTCTCAATTTGGTCATTGTGCCAGTTTGAAAAGATGTATGTACCTTAGAAAGGCCATGTTTTAATCCTAATCCCATTTTGTAAAGGCAGCAATTTCTTCTAATCCCTATGTAGTACTTTATGTCAGAAACTTTAATTAGATTATCTACATAGAGATGTGACCCACTCAAGAATGGGTGTCAAACTGGATTAGGTGGAGACATGCCTCCACCCATTCCAGGTGGGTCTGGATTAGTTTACTGGAATCTTATAAAAGAGGAAACATTTGGGAGAAACCTGGAAATTCAGAGAGAGCAGAGAAGGATGACAGAATACCACAGAACCATGAAGCAGAGAGTCCACTTGCCAGTGACTTTTGGAAATGAAGAAGAAAAATGCCTCCCATGGAGCTGGAGAGGAAGCTAGCAGATCATGCCATGTTCACCATGTGCCTTTCCAGACAAGAAAGAAACCCTGACTGTGTTCACCATCTGCCTTTCTATTTGAGAAAAGAACTCTGAAGTTCATTGGCCTTCTTGAATCAAAGTATCTTTCCCAGGATGCCTTAGATTGGACATTTCTATAGATTTGTTTTAATTGGGACATTTTCTTGGCCTAAAAACTGTGAACATGCAACTTATTAAATTCTCCTTTTTAAAAGTCATTGATTTTCTGGTGTACTGTATTCTGGCAGCTAGCAAATTAGGACAATCATATATCAAAGCAAAACCCTTATTGATGTTCAATATCTGATATATCCAAAAATTCAGTAATATTAAAGATAGAGTGGAATCCACAAGTATAGAAGAAATTTATACATGAAAGCAGTACATCTGATAGGTGAATAAAATTAAACCAATACTATAGGATAATTTTTTTCTCATTTTGTGGAAAATACCAATTAAACAATATGCATACTTACCCTATGAAGTTAAAACAAATACAATGAAAATATCATTTGAAGAAAGACATAGAGGGCAATTAAGAGAGATGGAGAAAATAAATTATTAATATACTAATCAATAGAAGATATACTAATATGCAGACAACTTGCCAAAATAATGCTGTCTACAGTAAAGATAGTATTCATCCCTGCATATATCTCTGCACAGTCCATTACAGAAACCACTGCCCACATGTACACAATGAGATCTTAAAATTTGACTGACATTATTGAGGAGCTTAAATTTTAGTTTTAATTGATTGTGTTAACATCAGTGTAAATTTAACAGCAAGTTGAGGCTAGTATTTATGGTATTGCACAGCACAGATCTAGAATCTTGGAGGGGACTGTTAAAACTGGTGCTTCTGAGGAGCTGAACTTTTAGTTTTGTTTGATTTTTTTAGTCAAAATAAATTTAACACTAATTCAAATCTAGGGCTTACAGTATTGCACAGTATAGGCATAGAGTCTTGGAGGGGACAGTTAAAATTTCTGAAAGAGATTCAAAGCTCAAATGGTAAAAGGACTCATTAAAAATAGGAAATGTAGATAATGAGGTAAAAGTTGCTTTGATACAACAAATGTCTGAATATAAGCAGGGCTTATGAAAGTGTAAGTGAATGTAGGATGCTCACAGGTTACTGTTTGTAGAACTCAGATGATCCCCCAAATTTTAAGACACAGGTCAACCAATTTCTCAAAAAGGTTTCAGAGGAAAGCTGCTCTTCTCTCTAGTTTCCATACTTTCCAGCTTATTTTCATCGTGCATAAACCTCCATTTTACATTCTATTTAAAAACAGTTAATAAATTTAAGAAGGGCTATATTCCATGGGTCACACCCTGATTACAAATATAATAAACCCATTTAGGGCTTCATTCTGTGGATACACACTCTTCATCTTTTTTTTTTTTTTAATTTGCATATGGGCAGGAGGCACCAGGGATCGAACTCCAGACCTCCAGCACGGCAGGTCGGAGCTCTGCCTGCTGAGCCATGGCAGCCGCCCCACACTCTTCATCTTGATAGCCTTTGCCAGAAAATTACAAAATTAGAACCCCTATATGATGTTGGGTAATATGGATATAAGGCCATTTTGAAGGGCAGGAAAGAGATTCATACATTCCTTAATTCCTTCATAAGTGCTTCTGACTTGATTATCATGTAAGGAATCATTTTAGTCCTGGAGATAGAGAAAGGAAACAAAGATACTGACTAGATACCCTGTAGACAACATGCCAGAATTCCTTCAAGTAAATTTGGAAATATCAATAATTGGAAGATTGTGTTAGTTTGCAAGCTGCTGGAATGCAATATACCAAAAGTGGAACAGCTTTTCAAAAGGGGAATTTAAAAGTTACGAGTTTACAGTTCAAAGTCTATGAAAATGCCCAAATTAAGGTGCCAACAAGAGGGTAACTTCACTCAAGAAAGGCCAAATTGTCTGGAACACCTACTGGCTGGGACATCATGTGGCTGGCAACTGCTGGTCCCCTGCTCCTGGCCTCTGTTGTTTTCTGTCTCTACATGCATGGGTTCCTCACTGCTACTCTGGGGCTGGTTTTCATCTCTTGGCTTTTCTTGGCTTTCTCTAGATTCTGTCTTGCTTAACATCTCATGGCAACATCTGCTGGGTTCCAAGCATCTCTGAACAGTTGTCTCTATTCTCTGAAGCAACTGTTCTCCAAGCATCTACATCTGCTTTGTCTGTCAGCTCTGAGGTTTCTGTCATTTCTTTCTCTCTCTGCAATATGTTTCCTCTTTTAAAGGACTTCAGTAAACTAATCAAAACCCACCCTGAATTGACAGTTACATCTCCATCTAATAAAAAGGTGACACCCACAATTAGGTATGCTTCATCTCTGTGAAGATAATTTAATCAAAGCCTGTGCCCTACAGTATTGAATTATATTAGAAGAAATGGTTGCTCCCACAAGATTAGATCAGGATTAAAACATGGCTCCTCTGGGACATATAATACTTTCAAACTGGCATAAAGATGAATAAATAAGGACATTTCACAATGTAAAATGATGTGAACAAAATAAAACAGATTCCTGGGGTATAGAAGGGAGGATGGAGGTGGTAGGTTAAAAGCCAAATAGCACTTCCTTGATTAAGTTATGAATGTTGTCTGTTCTATCAAAATGGGATGATACTTTTATAATTGCTTTTTGCATTTTTTTGTTTTGTCTGTTTTTCTTTTCTTTTTGTGTTTCATTTTTTATTGTCTAGAATTGTTTTTGATAAGTAGAAATTAAGTGAAAATTCTAGCACATAGCATAGTTGTAGTATATAAGTTTATTGCCATTTCATTCACAAGTTTAACATTTGAAGGAATTCTAGAGCTTTCTTCTTCATTTGGTATTTTTCATTTTTTTTCTCTGGTGGGGTTTTTTGCATGATGTGAATATGACAAAGTTAATTGAAATTTTAATCTGTTAATGTTCATATTCACATGGATACATTAAAATATGTTTTATGTTTCAAAAGTAAATTAGATTTCCTTGACTTGTGATTATCCCTTTTTTTGATGGAACTGAATCTACATAACATGAAATGAACTATTTTGAAGTGTACCATCAGTGGCATTTACTATATTCACAGTTTTGTGCATTGGCTTTATCTAGTACCAAAACATTTTTGTAATCCTCAAAGGAAACCTCATATCTACCACTATCAAACCCAATTAAACATTAATCTTCTTTCTGTCTCTATGGATTTACCTACACTGGCTATTGCATATAAATAGAGTCATTAAGATATGTGAACTTTTAGATCTGCCTTCATTAACTTAGCATGTTTGTTTATTTGTTCATTGTTATATGATGTGAGTACTTCTTTCCTATTTCTGGTGGAATGATATTCTATTGTATGGATATAATACATCTTCTATTCTGTTTTATGGAAGAGTTTGAAAAGTATAGGTGCCAGTTCTTCTTTAAATGTTTTATTGATTTCAACAGTGAAGATGTCTTGATTTTTTCTTCATGGGGAGGTTTTTTATTTCTGATTCAAATTCTTTGCTTATTATAGTTCTGTCAAGATATTTTATATCTTCTTGAGTCAATTTTTGTAATTTGTTTATTTCTAGGAATTTTTGCCATCCACACTATTTAACTTGTTGGATTACAATTATTTATAGGATCTTCATTCAGTCCCCCACTTTAATTTCTCATTTTTGTTACTGGTATTTGTCAGTTGAGGTAAAGTCTTGGCAATTTTATTGATGTTTCAAAGAACCATGTTCTGGTTTTGCTGATTTTGTCTTTTGTTTTCTCTTCTGCATTCTGTGTTTGCCCACTTTAATCTTTATTATTTTCTTCTTTCTCATAACTTTGTGCTTAGTCTGCTCTCCTTTTTATACATCTATACAATGCATAACATGTAAAATTAGATACTTAATTGGGAATCATTTCTCTTTATTAAAGTAGGGATTTCAAGATACAATTTGTTTGAACACTGCTTTCTTTTCATCCCACAAAGTTAGTATTTTGTATTATCATTTTCATTCATCTCAATATATTTTGTAGTATCCCTTGTAATTGATTTTTCACCCACAGTTTGTTAAATGGGTGTATTTAATTTCCACACTTTTGTGAATTTTCTAGTTTTCCTTATGTTACTGACTTATGGGTCATTTCACTATTGTTTGGGAATATTCTTCATGTGTTTCAGTCTTTAAAAATTTTGCAGACTTCTTTTTTAACTAGATATATGGTCTAATCTTGAGAATATCACATGTGAGCTTGAAAAGAATGGATACTTGTTTCTGTTTTGTGACATGTTCTCTATAGTTCTCCTAGATCTAGGTGGTTTATAGCATTAAGTCCTCTATTACTGATGATAGTCTTACACAGCACAATCAACCCCTCTTTATGTTATTGTCACAACTTACATCTTTATATATTTTGCTCCCAATAACATATACAAGTGTCTCCAAGTCATATTGAGAAAAAGGGGTTTTATATACAAAAAAAATTCATTAATACTAGCAGTCTTAGTTTACCAGAGCTGCCATGACAAATACTGGCTTAAGCAACATGCATTTACTGTCTCACAGTTTTGAAGGCTGGAAGACTAAAATCAAAGTGTCAGCAAGTCCATGCTTTCTGTCATACTTGGTAGAATTGTGGTGATGGAAGTCCTCTGTCACATGGTGATATCTCTCCCTTCTCTGGCTTCAATGTCTGGTTCTTTTCTTCCCATGTCCATGTTCAATTTTCTTTGCATATGAAGTATCTCCTATTGGGTTCAAGCCCAAATTCATTCCATTCTGCCAAAGAATATCCACAGATCCTATTCACAAATGAGTCCAGACACTGACTTATCTTAGTATATTCGAAGATACTATTTTCAAGTGGGTTTCAGCAACATGAGTGTTCACTAAGACTTGAATGTGTTTTCTATGCATAGAGCATTCCATCTGAAAAACACACATGTAAAATTAAACACCTTTCCCTGTCTTAGTGTATTGGTTCTGTTGGAGTATTCCCTTATGCTTAGCTAGGCCCTTTAAACAACTGCCTTTGTCTTCACTTACTAATTTTCTGAAGTTTAATCATCACACTGATGTGCAACATAGTTTCTTCTTGGTCCTTTTCTGAATGAGCACAAATGCTTTCAAAACACATCCTTGGCTTTCTTGATTCCCCTTTAAAACAAGTTTTTCTAAATATTTATTCTCTAAAATAGGCCTCTTCAGCTTTCCTAGACAGGATTTTGATGTGTTTATTATTTATTTCCCTGGGCATCTTTTACCCAGGCAGCAGAGATTTCTCATTTTCATTCTAATGTTTTCAAGGACCATCCTCCACTTTGCCACTATTTTTGCCATGACAGAGTTCTAAGACCAAAGAAAGGCAACAATCTTGCACCTAACCTTCATGAAATGTCCTGAGAGGTTAAATGAGACAATCACAATTTCTTGAGATCTAAATCCCCCTGCTCCCTCTGCGGAACACTGGAACTAGATGTTGCTGTCTTCAGAACCATCCCACACTTGAGATGTGAGGTTATAGGCCTAAGTAGAAATGCTGTAAAGTCTTTCCTCATTTGTTACCTTTTTGATTCAGCCTTCAATGTGGTTGCTGTAAACCTGTGACTATTTGTTATGACAAATATGATTTTGACAGTTTATGTTTTTGTTCATTGTTTCTGAAGACAGAAGATCCACAGGAGCTTCCTAATATGATGCTTTTGTTGATATTGTGAGCTGCACAATTTCAAGTGAGAATATCACCCATATTAAATCATTGCTTCTAAGACAATGGATTTTAAGGCCTCTGCACATTGATATTATTTGTCTTCTTTTTATTATGATATCTAGAATCCATTGTCAGAGATTCTGATTTAATTGTCCTTGGTTTTGAAATTGACATTTAGAATTTAAAAGATCCCAAGATTATCTGAATAAGCATTAAAGTTTGAAAACCACTTCCATAAAGAAGTGGAGACCAAAACAGGACCTTGCAGCTTACAGTGTGAGGTACACATGGCCTTTGTATCACACATCTTAAGAGCTTGCTAGAAAGGCAATTTCAAAGGGTCCTCCACAAACCTACTAAATTAGAAACTGAATTTTTACAAGATTGCAGAAATTCATGTGATTGTCGAAGTATGAGCAGCATTGGTTCTCAATTGTCTTCAGCTTCCCACATCTATGCAGAACAGTGAGGATACTGCCACTGTCTCCTTCTGTTCATGTCCAAAAGCATCTCTGCTTAGAAGAGAAAATACAGATGGTTGCCAAGAAAAGTTAACATTTGGTAGTGAACTTTTGCTGTCCCAAACTGTTTCCCTTCTTTTGGATGTTGGACCAAAATGAACATGAAATAGTCTTAGGTTGAGATACTGAATAATACAACCACCAATAATGTAATAAACAAGAATTCCCCCATACCTTATTTCTTCACATCCTCAACCTTATTTCTGAGAAGTATGTATTTTCAGTTATTTTAAGACTTCTTTGTATTTTTCAGTTTTTAGTAATCTTTTTGTCTTTAATTTTATCTTTCCAAATTTATACTCATCTTTAGATACCTCCATGTATCAAATGATGAGTATTTTCATTTACACACTATACCTGCCCAACTCCTAGCCTGAACCTTACCCCAAAATAATTATATCATGAGTCTTGTTAAATGTAATTAGTGTTTATATTATTTTTGAATAGATATAAAACCTTTATTGCTGTTTTGTAGGGGTTTTTTTTCATTAAAAAATTATTCTGGAATCAGCTGTGGTTTTAATAAATCCTTTTCTTCACTTTCATTGCATCTAATCAATTATCATCCCTAATATGCAAAATAGTTGTAAAATTACTCCCAATCCTTTAATTTCAAGTTATAACCTATCATATCTAAATTTTTTCACCTGACAATCCTCCTTTTGGCAGCCCTCTCTATTGTTACTTCACTGCTGAGTTTTGTGGGCTTGCTGGAACCTACATTCTAGTGCACAATTTCTCATGCTTTTGCATATTCTTTAGTTCTTCTTTGAATTGGTTGCCCTAATTGAGCAGTCCATAGTCTCACCATTTTTGCATTTCTTCCTTTGTAGTAACTTTTTTGCAATAACTTTTTCATTAGTTAGTTGTATATAGGTGGAGAATTGGTTATGACCCTGGATGCCTGCCTTTTCTTATTTGATCCTCACTCATTTGGGTAATTTGACTATATTAGAAAGACAGAACACTAACAGACTCATTTTCCTCTTAGAGCTTTATAAGCTTTCTCTCATGAAGTGTGGATGCTGATATCTGTGTTTACATTTATTATCTGTTTATATTTGTCATCTGTGTTTCTTTTCATGTAAACCTTGAATCTTCTGAACATGCCAATATTTCTGAAATAGGGCAAAACTGAAACTGTACCCATTTTCACAATCTTCTCCTACATCTTCATTATGATACTAGTCAAGATTTTGTAACCTTTTCTCATGGTCTGACTAGTATATTTTCTTCACAGTACGGTTCAGACCAGGGTGCAGTGCCTCTTCAGGAGGGGAGAGTGTTTTGGGTCTCTGGTGGTTCTTGAAGAATTGGATGAGAATCTTTATAAATATATGATGTAGTTGCTTAAATTAAGGTCATGAGTCTATGTCTTTTGTAGTCTCACCCCTGCAGGGATCCACAGCATTGAGACTATTTTTCAGGAAGAAGATGGTTAGTGATGTGGCAGGAAAGTAGCAGGAGGATTGGAATTGTCATGAAATATTTTCAATCTCAAAACACCCATGAGCTCACATAGTTACTGAATTTAGGCCATAAGTGCTTTACTACTATGTCAGTTTACCCATAGAGAGATTTTGATTCCTTGTTTTACCTGAAATGGTGGCCTTAGGGGTCATGTGGTGATATTGGAGCTGTGTTTATTCCCAAGCAGTTTGCATGTACCTGATCTCAGCAGCACATGAATAACCTCACTTGTTCTGTGGGGTGGCTATAGGCTCTACTGCATTAGTGACTGGTTCACACAGTCACCTATTCCTGGCACTCCTTATGACAACAATACCCTGCATGGCCTTCTTTTAGATACTCACCTAGGTTTTAATAGTTTGAATATTGAAGCCCAACCTTGTTACCTATAAAGAGCCTGACAAAACCTCTGTGTTTTCACCAAAGTATGCACCACTAGTAATACATTTTTCTTAACTCTCTTGACTGAAATGTACTCCAGGAGGGGAGGTATCGATTCTGCTTATCTCAGGATTGTATATCACATGTGGCATGTGAAAAGTCTCAGAAACTCTGTTGAAAGAATGACAGATATTTTGATTTAGGTATTTGTTCTTTATTAATGCCCATGTTTTGGGAATCACGTTGAGGGAAACCACTTGTAACTAGTTGAGGAACTCAGAAGAAGTCAGTTCCCAGTCAAGAAATACTAGCAATTAGTTGGGCAGTGGCTGGGAGCTTCTTGAAGTAATTTCATTGGTGATTAAACAAAAGCCATCAATGTTCACTGTCACAAACTGAACTGGGGAACACCTGAACTGGTAAAGCCAAGGATGGGACAAAAACAGAGAATTGTTTTATCCCAATTGTTTGAATTTGTCAGGACTTAAAACTATTTTCAGGTTAAAAATCTTTTCAGACATAATTTAAGCCATAGCAATGACAGTGAATTTTCATAAATAAACAATTATACTGAGCATATTTTTGTCTCATGCTCTTTGGGGACCCATTAAATGAGTTCAAAGATTTTCCATTTTATTAAAATTATTTCCAGGCTTCATATCTGAAATAATTAAGAATATTGTTTGATGTTTAAACTATTACTTCTATTGTGATTATCCCTTTTTAGCTATTTTAATAAACTTCAGATTTTTCAACATTGTAGAATTTATCAGGATAATATTGACATTTTCTGAATTCATTGTATGAGGTTTTTAATCTTGTTAGAATTATTTTTTTCAGGGAATATATCATTGACTTGAAGACCTTTGATACTATTTCAAAGTTTTGAAAAATTATGAGTTTTCCTTTTTCTCTTTAAGGATTGTTCTGTTGCCTATGATTGGTATATTTTAATCAGGATTCACACATTTTCACATAATTCTGTTCAAACTGAATATAATGTTTTCTAATTTGATGGAATATGTTAGACCTAAATGCCATACTTCTCATATAGAGGGCCTGACTGATCACTCCCTGAACTCAGAAAAAATTATTTGTCTAAAACTTAAATAATAATTCATTGCTGCTATTATAAACATGTTAATTGAATATCTTTATTGAGTTTATGTCAAAGCACTTTACATCAACTATTTATTTTATAAGAAGTTGGTTAAAATACCACCTACATTTTTCAGATGAAGAAATTAGTTTTCCTTGGCACAAATAGGTCATATTTAGTGATGCTTGAATTTATCCTGGGGCTCTACAAGCACGAGCTGCATTTGGTCACAGGGATCATTATATTCAGTCCTGGCCTTCAGATACACTCAGTCTTAACATTCCTTTGCTGTTTAGTAGCATGCCTATTTCTGGTGTGTCTAAACATTAGGTGTCTACCACCCCCTGTAACAACTGCCAATTGTTGAGACCCCCTAAGTGGCATATTGAAGGTTTCCAAGCTGTAATGGTCCTCAGAAACAATTTTTACTGCAGAGATAGACCCTTCTAGATTGAAGTTTCTGGTTCCCAGGAGGAAACTCTTTTACTAAGTTACATTGTAATTATTCCCCTGTATATGAGGCTGTGACACCAGGTTATCTAGGGCATTTCTCAAAAATTTCAGGCAATCCTATTAGGTCTTTCAGGTCAATTCAATTCCCCAGGCTTAATAAATACTCTTTTACATCCTTGCCATGTCTGTGAATCTCCACATTCTTGCCTTTCCACTCCAATTCAGCAGCTCATTTGAAATCTATTTGTGAAACAAAACAGGTGCTTTTGGAGGTAGGTATTTTGAGGTATTAAATTTGAAAATATTCTTCTGCTGGCATCTCTTCATAGAAGCTGAGGCATCATCCTTTATCCCAGTTGACTTCTTTACTTCTAACTTTGTGTTTGATTCCTATCCCTTGCTGAAGTATCATGAATTTTATATCATTATTTATAAATAATATATTTTATCTTAGAATCTACTCCATCTAAACTCTGATCCAGGCTCTTTGAATTTCAGCATGTTCTAAAATCTTCCATTCTGAAACTTGATGAGCAGTTAAAACACTTTTGAATTTTTATTTACAGCTGCTGACCTCTCGTGTACTTATCAGTGCAAGTTGAGAGCAGAGTCCATACATCATATTCTCTCCTCATCCCACCCTTCTCACCCTCTCCAATCTGAGTCTTTATTCCCATTAATTCATGGACATCAGTTTTGATGACACTAATATTTTCATCAATATAGCAGTCTCATGAGATTTTTCAGACCTCATCTTATTTCATCCTCAGCAGAATTTAAGTAATTCCTGCTTATGAAATCTTTTTTCTCTAGACAATTTTGACTGTTCTCACGGGTTAGATTCCCAGAACCTAATATTTAGGATATTTATTTGGAAGTGCTCTTGGGATAACTGTGGTGGAAAGGAGAGGAAAGAAAGAAATCCTGGGCAGAGGGAAAATTGAATCTGCAAAGCAACCTTATTACTGACATGGCCCAGTATATGTGTACTAAACTGAACTAGAATGGCCATAACTACATACCCTGGTCTCCCTTAATCACCCTGGGGATGTGTGACCTTATGGCAAGTGGTTTTTGCAGGTGAGGCAATCCTCAAATACCCAGACAAATAAAGGACATTGTCAGAGTGTGGATAACATTCAGAAGCTGAGCATGAAATTTTTCACATAAGAAGGATCTTGGTGGACCATTTACATGTCCATCCAGTTCTTCTCTTGCCTCACATGGATCTATCTTTATTCAGGGAGATGTTCCCCCAGGCCTCTCTTCCTGAAGGAATCTGCAAGAGGAAGTATATTTACACATAATGCTAACATGGCTTCAGGTGTTCTTGGTTGGGGTCAATCAGTATCCTTCTACCTTGTACATTGTAGATTTTCCTCACACCACTTGGCAACTCTTTCAATCTTAGGTCTTATCCTTGATGGGTCAGATCTCTTTGTCACAATGCCTTGCTCAGGCAGTGTTTCTTAAATTTTCCATTTATTAACAAAGTTTGACAAGAGAATATAGAGAGGTACCTAAGTAAATCATGTAGGTGCCAAACATATGCTTCCTTTTTCATGTAATATAACAGCATACCTTCTTACCCCTGATCAAATTAATCACTCTTACCAAGATAGGGATCCCTATTCTTGGCTGTCAGACCCTGTGTTAGTTAGATTCTGTTGTCAACTTGGCCAGGTGAGCATACCTAGTTTTGTTGCTGTGGACATAAACCAATGGTACGTGAACCTCATCTGTTGCTAATTACATCTGCAGCCAGCTAGGAGGCACGTCTGCTGCAATGAGTGATGTTTGACTTAATTGGCTGGTGCTTAAATGAGAGAATGCAATATGGCACAGCCTAAGCAGCTCAGCATTCCTTATCTCAGCACTTGCAGCTCAGCCCAGGCCTTTGGAGATGCAGAAAGAAGTCACCCTGGGGAAAGTTGATGGAACCCAGGGGCCTGGAGAGAAGACAAGCAGAGACCATCCTGTGCCTTCCACGTAAGAAAGAACCTCAGTGGAAAGTTAGCTGCCTTTCCTCTGAAGAACTAACAAAATAAATCCCCTTTTATTAAAAGCCAATCCATCTCTGGTGTGTTGCATTCTGACAGCTAGCAAACTAGAACAGACCCTGATCATAAACAGCAAAAAGTGCCCAGCTGGGACTAAAGCAAAGAGTTCAATGGCAGCATTCTTGACCTTATGTCTTTCAAATAAATAATAGAATCAGTTTATCAATGTTGTATGTGTATTTGGTGTGAAGTTTGGACAGAATTTAATCATATTAATTTGGCACACAACATATTAATATATTGAACCATATTCTTCATGTTTGTAGAACTATATAAATTTTATTGCTCCTTTTTCAAATTGGCAAATAACAATGAATTGCCTCTTTGCCAATTTCAAACTGTTGTGTGCCTCAGGAAAGAAAACTAGCAGACATCACCAAATGCCTTCCCAGCTGACAGAGAAACCCTGAACATCATCAGACATTTCCTGAGTCAAGAGATCTTTCTCTAGATGCCTTAGTTTGGTCATTTTATGGCCTTGAACAGTAGTCTTGAAATTAATAAATTATCTTTATAAAATCCAAACCATTTCTGGTATATTGCATTTCTAGCACAATTAACAAACTAAAACAGTTATTGGTATAAGAGATGTAGATAGCAGTGGTTTGCAAATGCCAAATATTTTTGAAATGGCTTTTTAAATGGATAAGAGGGGATTCTGGAAGACTTCTGAGGACCTTTATAGAGAAGGCTTACATTGTTTAAAGAGACTGTTGGCAGAAATGTGGACTCTAAAGCTACTTCTGATAAGGCCTTAGACAGAAATGGTATATGTGTTATTCCGAACTGGAAGAAAGGTGATCCTTGTTTTAAAGTGGCAGAGAATTTCACCAAATTGAGTCCTGGTTGTGAATGGAAGACAAAATTTAAAAGCCACAAGCTAGGATACTTAGCAGAAGAGTTACACAAATGTGGAAAGTGTGGCCTGGTTTCTCCTTGCAGATTACAGTGAAATGTGACAGGAAAGAGATAAGCCAAGATCTGAACTCTTGTGTACAAGGAAACTAGAAATTGATGGTCTGGAAAATTCCGTGATTCTAGAAAGGGAGACCCAAGATAATAGTGCCTTATGTGAGGATTTAACCAAACATGGAACTTGTAAGCTAATACAGAAAAAGCAAGGATTGGAGATGGAATTACCCAGGGAGGATTTGTGGAAAGTCTTATCAACTGATAGGTATGATCCCAGTATTCTGCCTAGAAAATCAACGAGTTGATTCTTGATCAACAAGAGTTGTCTTTCCCTAGCCTGTCTGCACTAAAAGGGACAGAAAAGGGACAGATTGAAGGAAAAATAACTTCAAAAGCAGAACCATGGAAGCTAAGGTCTAAAACCAAGAAAGCTCAAGCCAGGAAAGCAGGCCTCCATGCATTTGGAGAGTGGGAGTTTGCCCTGAAAGCAGAGAGCAGGTCTTCTACCTCAATGTTCAGGAAGAGATTTGCTGACTGGGCCTCAGAGAGGGTGGATCTCATTCCTTGTGGTTTGGGGAGAGCCTTGCTGCTCCACTATTTTTCTGAGGGGGGTTAGAGTATGCTCCAGATATGGCAGAGAACCCAGGTGCTCTCCCAATGCTTGTTGAGGGTGGAAACAAAAAAAATTGTGCTCTCTCAAATGTCCCCCAAGGTTGTACCCTTCACCTCAGTGTTTGAAGAGAGCAGTGTTTCTACTCTTTTAGAAAGTGTGGGACTGCTGCTTTCTAAAGCCCTGAGGATAAATGGCTCTCAGACTTTCAAATCTAATGTAGTTTGCCCTGTAGGTTTCTGAAACTGCTTGGGTCAGTGAACTTTGTTTTCCTTCAATTCTTCCCAGTGGAAATGATAATGTTGACCATATGACTGTGCCTCTTGTAAATGTTGGCAACAGATAACTTGTTCTGAGTTTTACAGGTCCAGAGCCAGGGGAGAATTTTGCCTTGGGACAGACTGCTTATAACTGAATTTGATGAGGGTTTTTTTTAACTGGTTCTGACTTTTCCTTCCATTTGTATTGTTAGGAAAATTCTTTAAGGCTTTGTGATATTGTAATGAAATGAATGTGATTTATATATGGAAAGAATATTTGTTTTCCTTGGGGTCCAGAGGGTAGGATTTGCTGCTTTGAATTGTTGTGTACCCCTAAAAAAAACATGTTCTTTAATCCCAATTCAATATTTTTGGGTGGAATCACTTTTTATGCAATTTTATACAGCATACAATCTATCCAGAGTATACAATTGAAGGCTCACAGTATCATCATATAATACATCACTACATTCAATTTTTTAATCATCACATAGCTGTGTATTCACCATGATTAGTTTTAGAGTATCTGCATCATTTCAGAAAAAGAAATGAAAAGAAAAAATTGTAAATTCCATACCCTTACCCCCTCCTCATTTACCACTATATTAAAATCTACCCAAAATTTTTACCCCTCATTCCACCCATTATGTAATTATTTATGTCCTTAATTTTTACTCATCTGTTGGGTAGATTACTTTTTATTAAGTTGTATCCATGGAGATTTAAGCCACCCAATTGTGGGTGGGACCTTTAATTACATTGTTTCCATGGAGATGTGGCTTCATACATTCAAGCTGGGCCACCTAACAGAGTCTTTTAAGAGAGAACCAATTTAGAAAATGCTTCAGAGCCAACATGGAGAGAAACACTTGTGCAGAAAGAAAATACCCCTTGGGAAGCTCTCTGAAATCCAGAATCCATTTGAAAGGAGTATCAAGGAGAGAAAGCTAGCAGACATAACCATGTGCCTTCCTAGATGAAATGGAAACCTCAAACCTCCAGCATGGCAGGCAAAAATTCTGCCACTGAGCCACCATTGTAACACTCTAGATTGGCTTTTAAAAAAAATTTACAATACTAAATTTTGGCTAAAATGGAGAACAACTGAAACTCTCATACATCAATGGTAAAAATGCAAAATTGTACAGAAAATTGGGATAAGTCTGATAGTTGAAAAATTAAACATACATGTATCATATATATTATGTGACCCAAATTTCCACACCTAGCCATTTATTCTAAAGAAATGAAAACCTAGGTTAACAAACAAATCTGTATACAAATGTTTATAGCAGCCTTATGCATAATTGCCCCAAATTGGGAAATAATCTAAGAATCCATCACCTGGTGAATGGTTAAACTGTGGTACATTCATACAATGAAACATCTCTCAGCAACATTATACATACAGGAAGGATGGATCTCAAATACATAATGCTAAGTGAAAGATAAGTCACATTCAAAATGCCTCATTCTGTATGATTCCATATATATGACATTTGCCTGCCCATGCAAAAAAAAGCAAATGAATATATTTTTATTTGAGTATATATTTTTTAGCAAAAATATTTATCTTATATAGACTACACTAATGTTCACATCCTTAGAAGCGGTGGTGATTACAAGTCCTTTTATAGATTATGAGTAGTAGAGTCCTTCTACCTGTAGATTCTCCAGAGTACTTACACGGCATATAAAAATCACTAAAGAGCGAGTTCTCTGGGAAAAGATATATAGGTTGGTTTTTGTATTTTAAGAGGAATTAAAGGATATCTGCATAATTTATGTAATTTGATGGTAATGATGATGTTAAAGAAGGCATGTGTTGATTATATATATCTTTCATCTGAATTAATGAGAGTATGTTTTGGATTATAGACTGATCACACTTTCAACTGCATTAAAGGAGAGTCCTCCATGAACATGTTACCTTTTCTAGACTGATAAAGAACCTCTGAGTGTAGAATTTGATGAAAGCATTATCTATAAGTATTGATTTGCTTGCATTTTTGGCCTGTTTGGGCTCTGTTTTATAAGGAAGAGAATTTTAAACAAAAAGGAAAGTCCTTATTTACTTTCTAATTATTGAATTTGACTGCAGGGACTTAGGCCCAGGCTATTTGAGGTCAGGTTAGGTTATAGTGGACAAACACTTTCTCTAGATTCAAAATTCATTAGTACTTTTCTCAGGGAAACTTGCCTAAAATCATTCAAGGAATAAATTCATGAATTTAGACTAGTAGGAAGCACAGACAAATGGACTAATACATGAATAATGACAAATTTTATGAGTGATCTGGAGGAAAGGAACTCAGTGGTTAAACCTGGCTCAACATCTTAGTCATCTCTGTGTGGAGCAGGGACTAGGCAGGACATGAGAAATATTGTTCTCAGTAAATATATATTGATGTGAGTAAGTGTAGATATCTTGATTTGAGTAAGTGTAGGTTATGTTGGACAGTAAACATCAGGTGAGCCAGAAGTTTATGTTTGGGTTGTGGATTCAATTTCTTGAAAGTTCTCACATTGGAGGGGAACCTGGGCATGGGGCATAACTGTGAGAAAAAAACATATGAAAAGGAGATTTTCACAGTAAGGTGCATCATCTGATTACTGAAATGAGAGGTGGCATTCAGGTAATGGTGTAAGCCTTAAGGAATTTGAACTGGGAAGCAAGCAGAAAAAATTTAAACTCTGGCTGTGTCTTTTTCTAGTCATGTACTTTTCCAAGATTACAAACCTTAGAAAAGTTTCTGGTTTTCTAAGGTTTCTGAACCTCTTCTCATTTTATTTGTTAAATAGGTAAATCTACCTTAATCAATATGGTTAATTTAAAGATTAAATCAATGTAATTCTCCAAACACATTTAATACAATGTTGTTTATTCAGGAACAAATGCATAAGTTAATCTGACTGTTTTCAGGAAATATCATCATTTGTCCATGAAATAATTATATAATTATTAACAATGTTAATAAAAATTTAAAACAGAAGATCTTCCACATCTATAAATTATGAAATGAAAGATGTTACAACTGAAAACTATTAATATAATATAAGATGTCAACTGCCATTTTACTAATTTCAAAGTGAGGTATGGATTTTATTCCAAATCCTTAATTCTATTTAATTTGTGCCTCCTGAACCTATCAGGATTGTGAGATGTTATGATACATGTGCATATGTGACTTTTTGATGCAAAGGATTTTCAGGAATATATTTGTAATACAACAGCCATCCATTGATCCCTCAAAGTGGAACAAGTCTTTGATAATAAAATGCATAGTTTCTTGGTTATCTCAATCTAGCAGGATGAGATCATAAGTAAGTATTAAGAGAGTGATAGTATTAGCTATTTAGTGTGGAATAACCAGGAAAATTTCAGGCAAATATCCTCAGAAGGACAGATACAAGGCAAAATAGGACAGGGGTGAGAATTGAGAGGATGGGGGTGGATATTTCATAAGCCAGACATATTGATAGCTGAGAAAATCCACAGTGATTTCTCTGGATGTGGAGACCAATGTTTTGAGTCAGGAAGGGAATGGAAAATCTCTGAAAACCATGGGCTGATGAAGATATAGAACTCAATGATTTTCATCTTATCTGTATAAAGAAGTTATTCTCTTAGAACATATTTCATGTTCCTGTTTATTGAATTGGGGTTATTCCCGGGTGGAGGAGAGGATTAGGAGTCATGAGAGTTGTGTCTGGAAGTCAATGATAAGTCCAGAATCTAATAGCTTCTTTCTACATTCTCGGTTTTGCTTGCCTAGTGCTTATCTTGTTGTGAGTGTAAACTCAGAGGAAGATAATTCTCAGCTGAGCTGTTGACTATGCAGCCACTGGTGAGTAAGGAATACTTCTTTTTACTGAAATTAACCATGTATTTTCAGCAGATGGGCATAGATATTTGTGCTAGTTTGAAAGGGTTTATGTGCCCTAGAAAAGTCATGCTTGAATCCTAATCAATCTTGTAGGAGTAATGGTTTCTTGTAATCCCTATTCAGCACTTTAGGTCAGAAACTTGATTAGGTTATCTTCATGGAGATGTGGTCAATCATTTGTAAGTATTACACTTGGTTAGATGGAGATGTGTTTCCACCCATTCTGTATAGATCTTGATTAATTTAGTGGAATCTTTTAAAAGAAGCGTTTTTGGGAATGTTTCAGAATGACATAGCCACATGAAGCAGAAAGTCCACCAGCCAGTGACCTTTGGAGATGAAGAAGAAAAATGCCTCCCAAGGAGCTTCATGAAGCAAGAGGCCTGGAGAGAAAGCTAGCAGACATCACATTTGCCATGTGCCCTACCAACTGAGAGAGAAATGCTGAATGTCATCACCTTCTTGAACCAAGGTGTCTTTATCTGGATTCCTTAGATTGGATATTTCTATTGACTTGTTTTAATTTAGACAATTTCACAGCCTTAGAACTGTAAACTAGCAATTTATTAAATTCTCCTTTTTAAAAGCTGTTCCATCTCTGGGATATTGTATTCTGGCAGCTAACAAACTAGAATAATATTCTAATCACATTTAGAAGCTATTCAAGGATCTGAGCTAAAGTTATATTTATCCTGGCCTCTGGAATGGTGATTGTTCAAGTTTGCTGTTTAAATTTCCAACTTATAGTACTGAATAAGGATTAGAACAAACTGTTGTTCTCACAACATTGACTAGGATTAAAACATGGTTTTTGCTTTTCTAGGGCACATAAATCCTTTCAAACTGACACATTCCACCCTCTGGACCCTAAAAAAGACATGTTTTCCCCATATACAAAATACATTCATTCTATTACAATGTCAGAGAACCTTAAACCATTTCAGTAACTTTACAAATACAACACAAGGTTAAAACCAGTAAAAGTCTCATAAAAGTCAACTACAGGCTTGGACGGTTGTAAGGCAAAATTTTCTTCTGGGTCTGGACCTGTGAAACTCAAACAAGTATGAAACTCAAACAAGTTATCTGCTGCCAACATACAAAGGAGAAACAGTCATAGGATATATGTACCCATTTCCATAGGGAGGAAGGAACACATGGGTCACAGGACCCAAGCAGTCTCAAAAACCTGTAGGGCAAATTCCATTAGATTTCAAATCTGAGAGTCATTTATCTTTGAGGCTTTAGAAGACAGCAGTCCCACCCTTTCTACAGGCCTATGCTTGCCTCTCTGAATTCAACCTTGGAAGACACTGGAGAGACCATCTTTTACTCAGTTCCACCCTCTCTAAGCATCAGGGCCACACCCAGCCTCAGTGCAAGCTTTAGGGTACACACTTAACCCCTCCATGTGGTGGCAGCCTTACTCTCCCCAATCCCCAAAGAGTATGCTGCACCCTCTCCCAGGCCTGCACCCTCTCCCACTGGTAGTGATACCACTACCAGTGGTATCACCACTCTTCCACTGCAATGAGGTGGAAGGCCTATCCTCTTCCTTTTGGGCAAACTCACCCTCTCCACATGCTTGGACGGGTCCACTCTCCTAGCCTGAGGCTTCTTGACTTCAGACCTCAGCCTCCATGATTCTACCTTTGAAGTTATTTTTCCTCCAATGTGTCCCTTCTCTATCCCTCTCTGTTCTGACTGCCATTGGTTCTTTTTACACAGCTCCTGCAACACCTTCTTTGGCTTTCTGTAAAGTAGTCTCAGCTCATGTCCATCAGACATAAGAAGTTTCCACAAATCTGTCTTGGATAACTTCACGTCCAATCCTGGCTTTCTCTGAAATAGCTGGTAGTTTCCACATTTGGTTAAATCTTCATGTGGGGCACTATTCTCTGGGGTACCCCCTTCCAGAAGCTCAGAATTTTCCAGAAAATCAACATGTGGTTTCTGTGTATCCAAGAATTCAGTTTTCAGCTTACCCCTTTCCTGTTGCATTTTGCTATAAGCTGTGAGGAGAAACTAGGTTGCACTTTCCACATTTAATTTGGAAATCTCTTCTACTAAATTACCAACTTCATGTGTTTTAAAATCTGCCTTCCATCCAAATCCACAGGTCATTTGTGCCATATTATCTGCCATTTTAAAACAAGGATTACCTTCTTTGCTGTTTGCAATAACACATATCTCATTTCTGCCTAAGGCCTTATCAGAAGTATCTTTAGAGTCCCCATTTTTACCAACAGTCTCTTCAAAGCATTCTAGGCCATCTCTATCAAGCTGCTCACAACTCTTCCAGAATCTTCCCCTTATCCATTTTAAAAGCTACTCCAACATGTTTGGTATTTGTAAATTGCAGCACCCCACTTCTCTGATACCAAAATCTGTTCTACTTTGCTAGCTGTCATGATGGAAAATACCAGAATCAAAAGAATGACTTTTAAAAGGGGAATTTAATAAGTTGCTAGTTTATAGTTTTAAGACTGTGAAATTGTCCAGTTAAAATATGTCTATGGACATATTTCATGTCCAATCTAAGACATCCAGGTAAAGATACCTTGGTTCAAGAAAGCTGATGACATTCAGCATTTCTCTCTCAGCTGGAAGGGCATGTGGCAAACATGGTGTCATCTGCTGGCTCTCTTTCCAAGCCTTTTGCTTCATGAAGCTCCCTGGGAGGCATTTACCTTCTTCATCTCAAAGGTTGCTGGCTGGTAAACTCTGTGGTTCTCTCATCCTTCTGTCATGGTTCTGTATCTCTCTTCTTGTTCTCAAAAGAGACTCTGTCTGTAATGGCTCCTTTTATATAGGATTCCAGCAAACTAATCAAGACCCAGGTTGATCCTTCTAATCAAGTTTAGCACACACAATTGATTGAGTCATATGTCTGTAATGATAATCTAATGCTTCCAACCTATGATAATGAATAGGCATTGGAAGAAACCATTGCTCTCACAAGCTTGATTAGGATTAAAACATGGGTTTTCAAGGGTACATCAATCCTCTCAAACTGGCACAGTGATCATTCCTCAATAAGTAATCTTTCCAGCATAACTTTGTTGCAGACTCCATTAAGACTCTGTATTCACTGGAGAACTGAGAGAGGTTTGTTCTCATTCAGCCCATGTCCTCTTTAGAGAAATAATGTACTCATTGATCCTGTTAATGCCTGCAAATGGCTTAGAGGTACAGTGAGCTTTGTTGATAGAATTGAGTAATAGCAGATATTTATAGTTGGTAGGGAGGCTGATGTTCAACAAGTGAGTTCATCAGTACAGAGTTGCAGTTGCTAAGATGGAGGGTTTTGAATTGTTGAGAGAAGCAAATGAGAGGATTAGTTAATAGGAGGAAAAGAGGAATCACTTACTTTCCTCAAATCATAATTTCTTAAAGTTTTAATATTATATATTTGTACATTTTTAAAACTTTCAAAATGGATACCTAAAATTTTCCCTTTCTTTTGCTCTCATTGCTCTTTTCCCCTTATTTTAAGCAATTTATTCAAATTTTGTAAATAGAAGTAATGAAAAGAATTGTTGTTTCTTTAATGTTAGCTTGCATTCAGGAGTAGAGTAGGTAGAGTAAAATTCATGGCCCTGAGAATTTTTGTGATGAATTGGAGAGACCAGAATGGCTTGAGAGGCTTCTTCTATTCTTGAACATGAAGAGGAGGTGAAGATATTAAAGAGAGGATGAACATGGGTTTTGAAGATCCCAAGGAAAATTGAGTTTGAATGATCTCAGATCCCTGGAATGGGCAGCTAGGATCATCGGTATAGGAGTTTCAGGAGTCTCTGAAGTGAGCCACTGATCCATACTTGTATTTTATGATAAATACCTGAAGTTATGGAAAATTTAATGAGGCAGCATACACTGTTCCAACTTATCCATGATATCTATTTAGTTCTGTAGAATGCTATACTTAGCTGCAAAGTTTGCTGCCATTCTATTGAAAAATATAGCTGTATATTATGTTCAGATGCAAAGTACTTTACACATAAGTTCATTAGATCTTTCAAAATTTCAAATTGTTTGTGAAATGATGTCATAGATGAGAGAAAACAGGTCATCTGGGACAGTAATCTAACTATAGTTATAAAAGTGGCAACATATGGGTATTCATTGTCCTGTGATGAGTCTGTATATTTGCTTGAAATAGGCAGAAAAAATTTTTTGTTATAAATATTGAAGTGCAAATTATACCTCATCATCTGCAAGTTAAAATGACCAGTTTATTGGGAAATGTCAAGATTATATTAGACCATGTGTTTTTTGAGATTTTTAAAAATTATTGAGTCAAATAATCAGTGTGTGTATATGTATGTGTCTGTACCTGTGAAAGACAGATTGCTCAGTATTGAGAATCATCTGACTTGAAATGCAAATGCAGTTTGAGCTTTCTGCAACACTTATCAGTTCCTCAGTGCTATGCTCCCAATCATTGTACTCTGAATATTGGCAGATGGTCCTTTCTGAACACTTGTATCTCTGATGTTTTTAGGAGTTAGTGAAATTGAAAGATGTAGTTATAGAATTTACTCCAGCAGAGTGGGTCATGCTGGATTCATCCCAGAAAAGGCTGTTCAGAGATGTGATGCTGGAGAATATCAGTCATCTGCTCTCAGTGGGTGAGTATGAGACTTACCTATATAATCCTCTTAAGAAGTGTCTAGAACAGCTTGTGTATATTGTTTTAGATTTTACTTTATATTCACATTCTATGTTATTTCATAACATGAAAAACTATCTAAGATTTTTGTCTCTTTACTTACTACTTACATCTAGTTTTTCCCTGACTAAAATATAATCTTTGTGAACACAAATTCCATGTATTTCTTTTACTCAATTTTAAACACTCAGCACAATGTTGAGAATACAATGAGTATTTTCTATAAGGATAAATAAGGAGATTAAATATGCTCTAAATAATTATTGTGCTCTAGGGATTTTTCATGGATTCAGATGATAGTAATAACATAACAGGCATATCATTTTCCACATTAAGTTAGAAAGTTCCAAGGGAACTTATTGTATTACTAAGGGTTCTCCAGAGAAACAGAGCCAACAGAAGATATCTATAAATATGAGATTTTATAAAAGTATCTCACACCAACTGTATGGATGCATGAGTCAAGTTTTATAAGGTAGGCAGTAGCTGGCAACTCCAATGAAGGTCATCAATGAACTCTCCAGGAGGGGCTGGCTGGCCGAAGAAGACATGGAATTTCTCTCTTCTCACTTAAAAGTCTTCAACAAATTGAATTAAATCCAACTGATTCAGTTCTCTCTTTGTGGAAGACATTCCCTTATTTGATAATAGATGTAATTAGCCATAGATGCAATAAACTAAGTAATGATTTAGTAAACCAGCCTTCAATTTATTAATCAGCCATGAAATTTCTTTGAAGTAATGGTTATGCCAGTGCTTACTTGACCAGAGAACTGGGCACCCTCACTTGGCCAAGTTGACATATGAACTTAACCATCACAATGTTTTTTAATTCTTTGTGAAAATCATAATGAACTATTATGGAAATCTAGAATTTTTCTTGTCTGAAAATATAGAGTGTTCTGCCATCTGTTCTTGAGCTTGGTTCAGCAACCAGAAGTTCTCACTGTATGTGGGCACAAGATCAATATTTAACACTTTAATGGTGAAAAATGGTCAATATTCTATGCTCCAGGTACTTTTCCTCTGGCTGACCTTCAACAGTTATATATTTTTTTAGTTATGATAGTGGTTTGAAGCTGTATGTACTGCAAAAAAAAAGAAGAATATTCTTAAATCTAATCCATTCCTTCACATGTGAACAATTGTTTGTATTAACTTTTGATGAGTTGACTTCAGTTATGTTGTGTCCTTTCTCAAGCAGGATGGGTTTTCATCTATTGCTGGAGTCTTTTATAAGATAATAAAATTCAGAGAGAGAGAAAAAAAGCCATAGGTATAAAATTCTGAAGTTGATGAAACCTTAAAGAAAAGAAAGAAACCAGGAGACAGCATCATGTATCTTGTCATATGGCAAGCTAAGGAACAATGGTTTCCAGCTGTGAGTCTCAGAAATCCACATTCTTGGGGAGAAAATGTTGCCTTGATGATGCATGGATTTGGACATTTTCCAAGGCTCAAAACAATAAAGTCATAAATTTCCATTTTTAAACCAACCCATTATATGCTATTTGCTTGGGTAGCCTAGGAAACTAAAGACAGAGTTTGGCCCAGGCATTTGATGTGCTTTTGTTGCATATACTACAAATGGCAATACAGCTTCAGAATGGGGTAATAGGTTGAGGCTGGAAAGATTGTGAGGTCATTTATAGAAATGGCTTAGATATCTTTGAAGAGAGCATTCAAAGACATATGGATGTGAAAGGTATTTCCAGTGATGCCCTAGAAGGAAATGATGATGTATTATGGAGACAGGAGGAAAGATGATTCCTGTCACTATTCAGTTCTGATATTCTGTGGAAGACAGCTCTTCATTTATGAACTTACATATTTAACTGAGGCAATTTCCAAGATAGGCATGGGAAGTTCAGAATTCTAATCACCACTCATGTTAAAATGTGAGAGGAATGTGATAAGCTAAGAACTGAAATCATGGGCTTAAAGAAACCAGATATTGATGGTTTAGAGAACATGAAGTGTCTGGAAAGTGAGCCCCCAGAGAATAGCCCTTCATGTGAGGGTTTAATTAAACATGAGACAAGTCAGCAATTCTGTTCTACTCAAGATTGGAGGTGCAGTTATCCAGGAAAGATTTGTGGAATGTTGTTCTGTCTGATAGTTTGGACCTCTGTGTACAAAATTCACAACTGACAAGATGTTTGCAAAATCTGCCTGAACAGCCACTGTCAGCATTGATGAAAAGGGACAGATTGTAGGAAAAATCACTTCTAGGATAAAGCCATTGAAACTGAGGTCTGGACCAAAGACATCTCAGGCAAGGAGGTGGACCCAGCAATATATGTTGAAAGGGTGTGTCTTTTTCACAGCTTGGAGTGTGTTGGTCTCACCCCATGTTGAGTACCACCCCACTCTTTCTGATGGTGGAATCGGAACCCATTGAGATTGTAGAATTTCTCTCTGCCACCTCACTGTTCTGAGAGGTTTGTGACTATTCCCCAAAGTTTTCAGAGTCAGACCACAACCCCAAAGTTCTGAGAGATTGGAGATTTCACTCCTGTGTTTACAGAGGGCATGGCTGTTGCACAAGCACTTGGGAGGGCTGAAATTGCCACTTCATCAGTCTTGGAGGACAAAATTTCATTATGTATGTGATTCTCAGAGCTTGAAATGTAACAGAGTATGCCATGCAGGGTTTGGAACCATAAACTGTTCTTTCCTTTCACCTACCAATCAAATGGAAGTGTTTATTTTATGCTTTTCACTCCATTGTACATTCTCCTCTAGATTTCACAGATACACAAGGTGTCTGGAAGTGTGTTGGCCTCACCCCATGTTGAGTACCACCCCACTCTTTCTGATGGTGGAATCAGAACCCATTGGGATTGTAGAATTTCTCTCTGCCACCTCACTGTTCTGAGAGGTTTGTGACCTCACCCATAACCAATTTTGATTAGACTTTGTACTAAGCATTGCTTCTGAAATGGCTCAAATTTGGGGAGGCTATTTTAATGGAATGAATGTATTTTGTCTATAGAAAGAACAGGTCTTTCTGGGTTGTAGAGTGTGGAGTGTGGTGGTTTGAAATTGTATGTACCCAGAAAACATATTGTTAACTAAAATCCATATCTGTGCTTTTTTTTTTTATAGTTGTGCTTTTATACCAATTGTAAATAGGACCTTTTGGTGATTCCTTCAGTTAAAGAGTGTACCATCCAAAACAGGATGTGTTTTAATCCTATTATTGACATACTTTATAAGAGAATTTTGTTAAGAGAACGAAATTCATACAGAAAGAGAAAGTCATCTGAAATAAACTGAAATTATGAAACCCAGAACAGAAGGAAGAGTCCATGTGATGCTGCTTGTGTCTTGACATATGAAAGACTAAGGAAACAGGGCCAGCAGATGCCAGCTTCAGAATGCCACCATGTTGGGGAGAAAGCATTATCTCAACTGTACTTTGATTTGGACATTTTCCTAGCTTCAAAACCATGAGCAAATAAATTTCCAATTTTAAGCCAACCACTTTCATGGTGTTTGCTAAAGCAGCATAAGAAGCTAGAACATCACTGTGCCCATTTGAAAATATTATGTACTCCAAAAAAGCCATATTTTAATCCTGCTCCAATCTTGTGGAAGCATCTATTTCTTTGAATCCTACAATAGTGTAGGTTGGAAATATTGATTAGATCATCTCCATGGATATGTGACTAACCCATTCCAGGTGGGAATTGATTAGTTTACTGGAATCCTTTAAAAGAGAGAATCAGAATCAGGAATGACAGAAACATCAGAGCCAACAGAAACTTCACAGTAGAGCTGAGAGTTGCAGGCACATGGAGAATAGGGACACAGATATTTGGAGATGCTTGGAGTCCAGAAGATGTTGTTTAAGATGTTAATCAAGGCAGAACCTGGAGAGAACCAAGGGAAGCCAAAAGATGAAAGCCAGACCTGGAGAAGTAAAGTGAGGGACACTCACTGGATCAGAGGCTGAAAGCATTGGAGCCTGGAGCAAGGGACCAGAAGATGACAGCCACATGATTACCTAGCCAACAGAGGTGATCCAGACACCTCTGACTTGAAGAAATGATCTGCATGTCATTCCAAAGTGGAAGGAAAGAATTCTTTGTAGATGGGAGGAAGAATTTGAAAGTGATGAAATTGGATATTTAGTAGAAGAAATTTCCAAATTAAATATGGAAAATGCAACATGCATGGTTCTTCCTTGAAGGTTATAATAAAATGTGAGGGAAAAGAGATAAGTTGAAAACTGGACTCGTGGGTACAAAGGAAATGAAATTGGTGCCCTGGAAAAGTTTTGGTTTCCACAAAATGAGATCACTGTAAATTGGGCCCCACATGAGAATTTATCCAAGCATAGAAGTAACTCAGACATTACAGGACAAGCAAGGATTGGAGATGAGTATCCAAAAAGGACTTGTGAAAGGTCCTTTTGTCTGATCACTTGATCCCAGTATATTTCAGAGAAAATGAACAAAAGTACTGTGGAATCTGTATAATTGGAACCATTGCCTATCTGGCATAAAGGGGATAGTGTAGAGGGAAAATGTCTTCAGAGGCAGAACCATGGAAGCTAAAGTCTAGAGACAGGAAAACTTGGGCCAGGAAAGTGGGCCCATCCATACATGTGGAGAGGGTGCATTTGACCTGGAAGCAGAGGGCAGACCTTCTGCTTCATTGTTCAGGAAGAGTTGTGCCACTTCAGTCCTTAGAAAGGGTGGAGTCCATTAAGTAGGGACTGGCAGGAGCCTAGCTGACACAAGATTGTTCTGGAGGGATTGAGCATGTGCCACCAAGATGGCAGAGATCCTGAGTGCTACCCCAAGTTTGGAGAAGGTGGAGCTGAGAAAAAGATGTTGCTCCTAAAGAACTTCAGTTTTGCATTTGGAGAGAGAGCAGGACCACTTCATAGGCCCTTGGAAAGGGTGGGAATGCTGCTTTCTAAAACCCAAAGTGTATATGCCTCTCAGAATTTTAAATCTAATGGAGAATGCATGTGGGTTTCCAGAACTGTATGAGTACAGTGGCCCCATTTAATTTTTTTATATCTCCCTATAGCAATGGAAACATGTATCCTATGACTGTCCTGCTTTTGTATATTGGCAGCAGATAACTTGCTCTAAATTTCATAGGTGCAGAGCCAGAGTAGAATCTTTGCCTTAGAGCAGACCATGTCTATAATTGACTTTGTTGAGAATTTTTACTGGCTTTAACATCTTACTGTATTTGAATTGTTACTGAAATGGTTTAAGGCTTTTGTGATATTGTGATGGAGTGAATGTGTTTTATATATTGAAAACACATGTCTTTTTGGGGGCCCAGAAGTTATAATGTGCCAGTTTGACAATGTTATGTACCCCAGAAAAGCTATGTTTTAATCCTGATCCAATCTTGTGGGAGCAGCTATTTTAATCCTGATTCAATAAGCCTAGGTTGGAAATTTTTATTAGATCATCTCCATGGAGATGGGGCATGCCCAATTGTGGGTTTGACTTTTGATTAGATGGAGACCTGACTCAACCCATTCCAGGTAGGTCTTGATTAGTTTACTGGAACCTTTTAAAAGAGGGAACATTTTGGACAGAATCAGAAATGACAGAAACATCAGAGCTAACAGAAATTTCACAAGCAGGTCTAACCCAGATGCAGACACATGGAGAATAGGGACACAGATATTTGGAGATGCTTGCAGCCCAGTAGATGTTGCCGTAAGATGGTAAGCAAGGCAGAACCTTGGTAGAGCCAAGGGAAACCAAGAGATGAAAGCCAGCCCTGAAGAAGTGAAGTGGATAATATCCACAGGAACAGAGGCTGAAAACTATTGAGCCCAGGAGCATGTGACCAGCAGGTGCCAGCCATGTGCCTACCCAGCTGACAGGTGTTTCTGACCCATTGGCCTTTATTGAGCAAAGATAATCTTTTGTTAATGCCTTAAGTTGGACACTTTCATGTCCTTAGAACTGTAAACTTGTAAATTATTAAATTCACCTTTATAAAAACATTCCAGTTCTAGTATATTGCATTCCAACACCTAGCAAACTACACAATCACCTTCACTAGACTTCATGATAATATATTGTTAAGTGCACAGAACTCAAAATTTCTTGTATTTTCCCCCATAAACAGGATATCAGGTCAGTAAATCAGATGTAGCTTCAAAGTTGGTTCAAGGGGAGGAACTGTGTGAAGAAGGAGTTGGATTTTTTCAAAACCAGAATTCAGGTGAGCACTTCCTTGGAACATGTATTTAGGACAAGGAGGAACCTTGTCAATGAATGATTCAAATATCACCTGCAGATTTCTGCAAATTATATTTTCTGAAATGTACATGTACATATTGGGGAAATTTCCTCAGTTCAAAGTATCAAGTGAGCACTTCTTTGGAATATGTATTTAGGACAATCAATGAATGATTCAAATATCACCTGCAGATTTCTGAAAGTTTTATTTTCTGAAATGTACATGTACATATTGGAGAAATTTCCTCAGTTCAAAGTATCAAATATTTATCAATCTGTATTCAAATGTCATTGGCTTTGGCAAAATAGATGTCTATGGACAATTGGATTTAAACTTTCACTTATGGCCCTTTTCTCATCCTTGGCTTCAATGCTTTACCCTCTCTTTACCTCCCCAACATATTTTTGAAATAATTTTTCTTATAATTAAACCTTGAAAATATTTTCTAATTGATAGTGTCATAGAAATGTTTCTACTACCTCAAGTAATCCTTAATTTGATATTCTTTCTCAGATAACTGTCATTTTAGAAACAATTATATGATTATGTGTGCTGCTTCAATGTATTCATCTTCCTAATACTGGTCTAGAAATTAATTGGTTTTTCAGTTCTTTCAGGCAGGGAAGGTAGTGTTAAAGAACAAGAAGTGCTATCTGTGCATCATATCTGCAAGAAAGAAATATCTATCATCATGTCGTTGGTAAGCATTATGACTGTAACCCTGGTCTTCCAAATAAATACCTGGAAGTGGAATAAATTAAAAATTCAGTACAATCACTTAACTGTAAGTTGGTTTAAGTGTGAATCCAGGAAAAGTCTGTGATAATTTGAGTATAGAAAACAATTTGAGCACAATAATATAACCTTCCTTATATGTAAAAAGATAATTCTATAAATATGGCTCATGTACTCAATCTCTGAAACATTATAAAGTCTTCAAGACTGATTAGAAAGTTCTGCAGTTGAGAAGCTACAAAAGAGTCAATCTCTGTACATGCAGAAGAATAAAATGATTAATAAATAATGGGAAATAGTTTAATTGGAGATTGTCACTGACTGGTTAGTTTAGAATTCAGATGTATATGGATTGATATCTATGGACAAACCTCTTACATTCTCTCCTCTACTTCCTAGAAGCAGAATTCTCATACTCAAAAGAATGGTATTATATGTAGTAAATTGCCAGAAGATTGTACTCATAGTTCCAGAGTGATTCAACATGTATTAACTCACAAAGGAATGAAATCCTACTTCAGCAATCTATTTGGAAAAGCCCTCCATGATCTATCATCTTTTAATCAACAACAGAATTTTCACCCTGGAAGTAAGTCATATGAATGTCATCTAATTGAGAAATCCTTTGTTCAAAACTCTGGCCATACACATTATAATGGAACTCATGTTGGAGAGGAACCCTGTGAATATCATCTATGTGGAAAAACCTTTACTAAATATTCTGAATTGAGACAACATGAAATAACTCAAACTGGAGAAAAACCATATGAATGCCATCTATGTGGGAAAACCTACACCCGTTATTCTAACCTTAAACGACATGAGAACACTCATACTGGAGAGAAACCCCATAAATGTCATCTATGTGGGAAAACCTTCACTCGTTCTTCTAGCCTTAAACAACATGATAGAACTCACACTGGAGAGAAACCATATGAATGTCACCAATGTGGGAAAGCCTTTACTCTTAGGTCTCATCTTAGAGTACATGAGAGAATTCACACTGGAGAGAAACCATATGAGTGTCATCTATGTGGTAAAGTCTTCACCCATTGTTCTACCCTTAGAAAACACAAGAGAATTCACACTGGAGAGAAACGCTATGAATGTCATTTATGTCAGAAAGTCTTCACCCATTGTTCTGACCTTAAAAAACATGAGAGAACTCACACTGGAGAGAAACCCTATGAATGCCATCAATGTGGGAAAGCATTCAGTTTATCTTCTTATCTTAGAGTTCATGAGAGAATTCACACTGGAGAGAAACCATATGAGTGTCATTTATGTGGTAAAGTCTTCACCCATTGTTCTACTCTTAGAAAACACAAGAGAATTCACACTGGAAAGAAACTCTATGAATGTCACTTATGTCAGAAAGTCTTCATCCATTGTTCTTACTTTAGAAAACATGAGAGAACTCACACTGGAGAAAAACCATATGAATGCCATCTATGTGGGAAAGCCTTTACTCTTGGGTCTCATCTTAGAGAACATGAGAGAATTCACACTGGAGAGAAACCATATAAATGTCATCTATGTGGTAAAGCCTTCACTCATTCTTCTAGCCTTAAACAACATGGGAGAACTCACACTGGAGAGAAACCATATGAATGCCATCTGTGTGGGAAAGCCTTCAGCCAATATTTTAACCTTAGACAACATGAGAACTCTCATACTGGAGAGAAACCCTATGAATGTCATTTATGTCAGAAAGTCTTTGCCCGTTATTCTAACCTTAGAAAACATAAAAGAAGTCACACTGTAATGAAACCTTAGGAATGTCATCTGTGTGGGAAAGCCTTTACTCAATATTTTAACTAGAGACAAGTAAGTGCTTTTCTCCTTAGCATTCAGCCTTGCCTAAAGGACAATCAGTTTTCAGAGTTCCCAGGTGAAGGAGTGCATGTGCAAAAATTGAATCCAAATATAGTACTATTTCCATAGTATCTCAACATTGTTTATAACACTGAATACAAAGTGGTCATTTATGTAATATTCACTCACTACCTCCTTAACTAAATTCAGACTTAGTATCACAACTTTGACTGATGCTGATTTATCACATTTAGTCTCTATTATGGGATTTAAACTTGTTCTCCCTTAATGGCATGGTATTGACAAGGTAATCAAACAGATTTTGAAATTATTGAATGTTTAGATTCTCTATATAAAATTGTAGTAACAATGTAAAGAATGCCTGGTCTGTTTAAAATCCCAATGGTTATACTTTCATCACATTTACCCCTTAACACAAAATACACCAGTGTATGTTTACTCAAAATAGGAATGCTCTCCTATGTAACCACACAAACCCAAATCAGAAAATGAGAAGATCCAATCCACAGCTCATTTTTGAATTTTACCAACTGTCCCTACAGTGGGAAAATGTTTCCTTGTCCATTTCAGCTCATGCTTTTCAAATTGGAATAGTTCCTGAGACATTGTCTCATGTGCTTAACACATTGGCAAGCACATATGATGCTAACTCGAGTCTTCCCACCACTTCCTCCTGAACAGACACAGGTCTAAGTTCCAACAGCAAACCCCAGACTGGTGCTGTCCTCTCCTCAGTTCATCCCACCCAAAAGTACCTGAAATCCACCTACTCCAACCCTAGTGATGTCAACTGATAACTGGATGAACTTCTACATACATATGGAAAAAATGTTTTCTCATTATAATGAAAATGAAATTTATGGGGCTATATCCTGAAAGCATCTATGCTATTGTCCACACCCAATATTATAGGGCACTAAAAATTCCTGATAATCCATATAACGCTTCTATTTTCTCACAATAGATACATTGTCTTTAGGAAACATGAAGATTTATCAAGTCCAATTAGAAGGTATATGAAATAAATAGTCTAGGATATTCATCAAATATAAAACCTTTCACTATTTCCTAATTTTGCTGTTTTTCCTTAATCATTCACAAACCTCTCCCCTCCATTGAGAAAGCATAGAAAATAATGAAAGAGAATGTTCATATATGCTGACTCTCACATTGCATATTTTGTATTAACTTCTTTGTTTATGCAATTTTTGTAATTAACATAGAAATCTTTTTTTTGTATTTTAAGGAGGCTAAATATTTTTCAAATGATCTTGAATAGATATTCTAGATCTTACTTTTCCATTTGCTGCATTCTCTTCCCATACCAATCCTAAGACATTCCTTGATTGAATTTACATCATATGAAAAGCCATAAAATTATGTCTTTTTTCAGGAAGAAGGAAAATTTGAGGCATGTAAAAAATAAAGCTGCAAACATAACAATAAAGAGATTGATAGATGTGCTCAGAATGGAGTACCAAAAATCAGATCTTTGGCAGAGGTAATTTTTCTATAACTGTGTTATACCATTTCCTAGACTCCACTGTTCAAATATCAAGAGTTTCTTCAGGCAAATCTTTACTTAGTCATGTATCCAGGAGTCAGGTCTCACCTTAAATCTTGTCATGGGATTCACCAGATCAACCTTGCTGACACGGGGAAGTTCATATAAGTACAGATATATCAAGCAGTTTTCAGAGACAAGTCTACAGAATCTTATAAGCTGAAATTAAATTGAATAATGGTGGTCCTATGAGTTTGCAATAAAAATCTCTAAAGTGGAAGATGGTAGAATAAGAAGTGCAGAGTTTCCATTAGTAAAAACACCTAGAAGACAGGTAAAAACTGTCCAAAGCTGCCATTCTGGGCTCAAAAGATCAGTGGAGTACCATGCTGGAGGAAGAGAAAGAGAAATTGTAATGGAGAAATTATAGTGAGAAACTCACTTGGCTGTGCCTATTTGCACTTACTCTCCACCTTTGAGTCTAGTCATTTCTGGTCAGTTCAGTTCCTCTATGTCAGAATGCTGTGGAATGGAATTTGTGAAGTCCCTTGCCTCATTGAGGACAGGGTGACATGGCACAGTTCTGATACATTTGTTGCTCAACAAAATTGGACATCTTGATCCCACGGCCTTGCCCCATTCCACACAGGAACCCATGGTGCCTGGAATACCATTGTTTACTCAAATAGAGAAACTGCCATGAATGACTCAATTGGTTATGTCTCATGGTGCCCATCCCCAAACCCTAAGACCAAAAGCTTCTGATAAGCCTACTCCGTGCCTATTGGGCTACTGGAGACTGAAAGAATTGGGGAAGTTCTCCCTCTGCCAAGAATACAGGTGGATGCAGCTGAGTCTGGCCCAGGAATTGATCTGCAAAATTGGATTTCTAGGTCTCTCTCCTTTTGGTTCTACTCAGGCAGGTTCCTGAAATGCCATTATTTCCAACTGCCATAGAAATAGAGCAGACTGAGTGCTAAAATATCTTGCCTTTGTTGTTGCCAAATTGTGCCATCTGTGAAGGCTTGGAATGTGCCATCTTGGGAAGTTGTTTTCCTGTTCCTCTCTACAAGTCCTTTTGGAATTCTTCTGTAGCCCGTACATATGATCTTAGCCATGTTTTGACTGGGAAATACAAACACAGTGCCATATAAGAGCTGTAACAGAACCCTATCAACAACAAAATCTTAGACAAGAGAGGGAAACCAGTCTTCAGAATCTCAACAACTTAATGGCCCAAATAACAAGCACAAAAGTACAAGCCATACTAATAAACAAGAATGTGGTCAGGCAAAGGAAGAAATTAAAAAGAGAGATGTAAAAACTGGAACAGCCACTCACGGATATTCAAGCAAATCTAAACCAATTCATAGATGAAGGAAAATGTATATTAAAGGATATTAAGAAGACATTGGGTGAACATATAAGAAGAAGTTGAAAGCCTGGAATAAAACTAACAGGCAAAATAGATGAGATTAAACATATGTTAGAGGCAAACAGCAGCAGTTTTGAACAGGCAGAGAAAGAATTAGTAAGAATTAATTCTATAAGGTGGACATCTGAAACAAAAATGAGAAAAGGGTACATAGAGATTAGAACGGAAAAATTTGAGCAGCATCTCTGGGAATTGAATGATAACATGGAACTCACAAACATACATGAAATGGGTTTCCCAGAAGAAAAAGAGAAGGGAAAAGAGGCAGAAAGTGTTTTCAAGGAAATAATGGCAAAAATTATTCCCAAGTCTTATCAAAGACATAAAGATACAAATGCATTGGAATCCAAACAGAATAAACCCTACTAAACCCACTCTGAGACACATATTAATCATAATATCAACTTCCAAAGAGGATTTTGAAAGCATTAAGAGAAAAGCAATTCATTACATACAACATAATTGAAATTAAATTAAATGTCAACAACTCTGTAAATAAACCCACTACTGTCCCCCATCCATGAGACATGACTTCCAATGGTATAAGCCTCTGTAGCACTGTGCCATGATATCCAGGGATGATCCTTGTCTACATGAGTTGAGAGTTACTAAAAGTGGAGAAAGAAATGGAATAAAATAAAATTTCAGTGGCTAAAACTTTCAAATTGGGTTGAGAAGTCATTCTGGAGGCTATCTTATGCAAGTTGTAGCCAGATATTTCATGCTACAACAGTATGTCATAGTACAAACAGCAGTATTCCTGAAAACCCTAGGGAATGCCCTTATGCTGTATCTAAGTCTATGTAAAGGTTTGCTTAGTAAGTTTATTTTCTCAGAAAATTAAATCCTCCAGATTGATCATAGGCAAGATAAGTCCTGAAACCCATAAGTACCAGTCACTCCAGGAAAATAGCCAGATTAATCTGTCTATCCCAGAAATCCTGTACCCCTTTCCAGCATGAAAAAATTAAAATTCCCCTTGCCCAGGTAGCCCTGAAGGATGAAAATAAATGAGAAGAAAGAGGTATAACTGAGAAGTTAGAATTCTGTAAATGATTGTGATTACTGACTCAGTATATAGACATTTCCTTATAGAGTATAGTGTTTTAGAATAACCAGAAGAAAGTACCTGAAGTTGTGGAACTGAAATCCAGTAGCTCTCATCATGATTGATAAGTATATTGCAAAGAAATAGTTGTCTGTGTTTGTATGGATCTACTTCAGGATGTTTTCTTTTGTTTCACTGACTCTCTTACTATAATCTATCAATACAACACTGTCTTAGTTAGCCTACCTCAATTGTAAGTCTTAAAATTGAATAGATTGCAATACTAGTGGTCAGTAAGAGGGAGGGATAATATGTATGAGATATTTGGGATTTTCTTTTTCCTTTTAATTTCATTTTCTGGAGTAATGCAAATGTATTAAATATGATCCTGCTGGGAATACACGTCTGTGTGATGATACTGTGAAGCATCTATTTTATACTTTGAATGGCCTTTATGGTGTGTGTACCTATCAGTAAAAACATAGGAAAAAAATTAAGTGCCAATTTCTTTCCAGAAACCTTGGAGGTGAGATGGTACTGGTATGATATATTTAAACTACTGAAAGAGAAAATACGCCACCCAAGAACTCTTCAACTGGCAAAACTCTTCAAAAATGAGGGGGAGTTTTAAAATATTCATTAAAAAGCAGAATCTGAGAGAATTCATTAGTAAGACTCCTGACCTGCAAAAAATATTAAAGGGCATTTATGCCAGTTGAATAGAAAAGACAGGGGAGAGAGGCTTGGATGAAAGTGAGACATGAAGATTTGATAATCTTCATGGGTCCCTTAGAGGACCAAAAAAGAGGCAATAAGATATATAAAAGCCAAAGGATAAAACACTTGAAGTATCATCTAAAGAGTAAGAACATTGTGTGCTAATGTATTAAACTCTCCAATTAAAATGCACAGATTGTTAAAATGGATAAATGAATGATCTGTTCATATGTTATCTGTAAAAGACTCACCTTAGACCAAAGATTACAAGTAGATGAAAGGCTGGAAAAGTTATTCTATTCAGGCAATAACCAAGAAACAGCTAAGTTATCTATACAATATTAGACAAGATAAACTTTCAGTACAAAAAGTTTATGAGACAAAGAAGAACATTATATATTAACAAAAGGGGCAATCCACCAAAAAAAAATCATAAATGTTATGTGCCTGTATTAGGGTTCTGAAGAGAAACAGCATCAACAGGGAACACTCCCAAATATAAAATATATAAAAGTGTCTCACATGACCATGGAAACACAGAGTCCAAAATCCACAGGGCAGGCTGTGAAGCCAACAATTCCAATGGAAGGTCTGGATGAACTCCACAGGAGAGGCTCACCAGCTGAAGCAGGAAGAGAGCCTGTCTCTTCTGAATCCTCCTTAAAAGGCTTCCAGTGATTAGCTTAAGCTTCACTCACTGCAGAAGACACTCCCCTTGGATGATTACAAATCATCTGTGGATGCAGCTGACGTGATCATTATTTAATTCTATGAAATGTCTTCATCACAACAAACAGGCCAGCACTTGCCCAACCAGACAAACAGGTACCACCACTTGGCCAGGTCGACACATGAACCTGACCATGATAGTCCACACCTTGTCAACTTGGCTAAGTGAAGGTGCTTAGTTCTATTGCTGTGGACATAACCAGTGGCATGTGAACCTCATCTGTTGTTGATTACATCCACAGTCAGCTAGGAGGTGTGCCTGCTGTGATGAATGATATTTGATTTAATTGACTAGTGCTTAAATGAGAGACTCAACATAGCACAGCCCAAGCAGTTCAGCATACCTCATCTCAGCCCTCACTGCTCAGCCCAGGCCTTTGGAGATGTAGAAAGAAATCACTGCAGGGAAAGTTGTTGGAACCCAGAGGCTTGGAGAGAAGGCCAACAGAGATCACCCTGTGCCTTCCCACATAAGAAAGAACCTCAGTTGAAAATTAGCTGTCTTTCCTTTGAAGAACTAATGAAATAAATCCCCTTTTATTGAAAGCTAATCCATCTCTGGTGTGTTGCATTCTGGCAGCTAGCAAACTAGAACAGAATTTGGTACCAGAGAGTGGGATGCTGCTGCAGTTTGCAAATACCAGATATGTTGGAATGGTTTTTTGTATGGTTAAGGGGAAGATTTTGGAGGAACTGTGAAGAGGATGATGGAAAAGTTCTGGAGTGCTTGAAGAAACTTTTGGTGTAAACAGAACCACTGCCAATCTGGACAAAGGGGGCCGTGAAAGGGACAAATTGGAATTTGCAGAGTGAGAAACATGTAAGCTCAGGTCTTAAGCCAAGAAGCGTTGGCCAAGAGAGAGGACCCACCCATATACATGGAGAGGGTGAATTTACCCTGAAGGGCAAGGATCAGTCTCCCACCTAGTTGTGGTGGAAGAGTCATGCAGCCTCAGGCCTTGGAGAAGGTACAGCACTGTCCTTGGGGGACTGGGGAGAGTCTGGCTGCCACCACATGGAGGGGTTGAATGTGTGCCCCAGAAATGGCAGGGAACCCAGGAGTGGCCCTGATGCCTGGAAAGTGGAGCTGAGAGAAAGTTTGGTCTTCTCAATGTCTTCCAAGGTTGATTCAGAAAGAGGAAGGTCACTGCATAGGCCCTTGGAAAAGGTGGGACTGCCACTTTCCAAAGCTGAAGGATAAATGACTTTCAGACTTTGAAATCCAGTGGTGTTTGCCCTGCAGGTTTTCCTTCCAATTTCTCCCTCAGGATCCTGTGACTGTCCCTCCTTTGCATATTGGCACCAGATAGCCTGTTTTGAGATTCTTAGGTCCACAGCCAGGAGTGGTGCATGGTGGCGCATATAGTTGCCAAGTTGACAAGGGGTGGGCATGTGGTAGTTAGATTCAGTTGTCAGCTTGGCTAGGGGAAGGTGCTTAGTTCTATTGCTGTGGACATGAGCCAATAGCATGTGAACCTCATCCAGTTCTTAGCTTCTAACATCTTAAGACATTCTGTCCACTTTGATCTTTCATGTCCCTTGGCTCTACCAATAGTGAAAGCTTCATTTTTACCCCATGTGTCAAAAGGAAACATCTATATCTATCCAGCACAATGAGGCTGCAATGTACACATTTATCTGGGTAACTTCAGAAGGCCTCTTATTTTTCCCTATGATAATACTACCAATAGTGATATCTAAAGATATTTATTGAACCCTAGAATATGCTAAGGACTTTATGCACATTATTTGGCATTATTAATCCAATCTGTTAGATGAAAAGAAAAAGGTACTTCATATGTAAGTATTTTATTGAAGGTCATGAAATTGGGCAGATTCATGGCCAAAATTTGAAACCAGGAATCTTAAATCAAGATCAAGTACATTTTCTATTACATGAAAGCTACCTTTATAGGTGTTTACAAGGTTATATGCATGGATAATTGCCCATTTCTATTTGTTGATCATTAAGCATGTGTAGAAGAAAGGTATTTACAAAATTTTCTGTTTCTGAGTCACAATGTACTTACCAACAATGGTGAGCTCTCTGCTCAATGCGCTCAAATGATCATTGCTTGAGACACTACCATTTCAGAAAAAATAAAGGATTTATTACTAACCACAAAGGAGGAGATCAGATGGCCTATTAGCCTAAAATCACTTTCCAAAACTACAGTAACTCTGTCAGATTTATGGTATCCAGAAGATGGGCAGATTTTAGGACAAGCACAACGGATTGAGATGTGAAGATTGGAGATGATCTAATTATTTAACCAGAACAGACTGATTACATACTTAGTCACAGAATATATGTAAGAAAATGGCAGTCTTAATATGATGAAAGGTGTTTGAAAATGTTATGTATATTGGAAGCAGATAACTTGCTATAAGTTTCCATAGCCAGAGGAGAATTATTTACCAGCACAGTCCATGTTATAACTGATTTCTATTAGTCTTTGTGCTTAATACCATTACTGAAATTAGTTAAGGCTTTTGTGATATTGTGGTGGAATGCATGTATTTTGTATATGGAAATAAAATGTCTTTTTTGGGGTCCAGATGGTTCAGTGTGCTGGTTTGAAGTTGTACCCCAGAAAATGCAATGTTCTTTTTATCCATTCTTATAGGTACAGACAACTGTGTGTGGGACTTTTATGCCAGGTTATTTCAAATAAGATGTGACCCAACCCTTTCAAGGTGGGTGTTACAGTTTGCTAAAGCTGCTAGAGTGCAATATACCAGAAATGGGTTGTCTTTTACAAAGGGATTTATTGTCACAAGTTACAATTCTAAGGCCATGAAAACACCCAAAATAAGGAGCCAAAAAGATATTTACTTAGAATAAAGGCAGCTGGCACTGGGGTTCCTCTGCTACATGGGAAAGTGCATGGCCATGTCTTCAGTCCTCTTCTTGCTTCTGGTATCACATAGCTGTTTCAGCTCCTGAGGGTCTGTCTTGCTTCTGCCTGGGACATTTTCTGTCTTAGCCTTCTCTCAGTGTGTGAGATCTCTTAAAGGATTCCAGTAAAGTAAAACTGAATGGGCAGTAAATGAGCAGGGTCACATCCCCATAGAAACAACCTAAGCAAATGGTTCTACTCACCATAGGTCTTATTCACAATATTGGATTGAAAGAGCATGTTTTTTCTTGGGTGACTAACAATTTCAAACCACCACAGTGGGACTTAATCCTTTTATTGGTGTCTTTGTGAGTAGATAAAAGACAGAAAAAAAGCTCAGATAGCTCAGAAAGAAACATCTGGAGAACTTTATAAAGAGCTGGCAGAAAAATCCCCAGGAGAAACTTCTAGAAAAATCCTAAGAATGCTAAGAAATAACCCACAGAAGCTGAGAGAGGAGTCTACTTGAATGATGAGCTGAAATCAATGAAACCCAGAAGTGAAGGATCAGTAGACACTGGTCATGTGCCTTCCTACCTGTTCCTGACAAAGGAACCACAGATGCCAGTGGCCTTTCTTCAGAGAACATATTTTACTGAAGATGCCTTAATTTGGACATGTCCATAGTCTTAGGACTGTAAATTTGCAAACTAACATATCCCCAATTTGAAAGCTAACCCATTTCTGATATGTTGAATTCCAGCAGCTTTATCAAACTGAAAAGCAGTCACTTGTGGTTTAAAGTTTAAACCACTGTGTCAGGTGGGGCAATTATGCTTAATCCAGCTCAGTCTAACAAAATAGTTTTAAAATTGCAATGGATTGGTTCTGGGGCTGACTCACTAATAAACTTTAGGGACAGTGTTTAGTGACCATAAGGCCCTAATGTTGTAAAAGAGGATAAAGGGGTACAAGTAAGTGTCAGCCACAAAGTTTTTACAACCACAGGATAAAAGCAATATAGTTATATAGACATTATACAAGATCAAGTTAGTGACATCTTTATTCAATAATTTCAGGTACTTACCTCTGGCTATTCCAATATACTAAAAAGCAATATATATATATATATATATGGATTAAGAAATCATAATAATTTGTTAAATTTTAACTTCTCATATACAGCTTCTCTCTCTCATTTGATCACTACCACAATCTTGAAAGTTATCTTTTAGATCAACCTTCTACCTTCTTAATGCTGAAAAGAGGCATTGATATTATAGGGTAGAGGAATTAAACTGGATGCTCTTATTAGAGAGAATGGTACCTCAGTTTCAGGGCTTATCTGGTATAGGGACAATCAGAGGTTTAAGTCTCAAAAAATAAACTTAACGAATACAACATTTAGAAAGTCTTAAATAGAGTCTTTTGCATTCTTGAGGGTTTTCAGTAACCCTGGTTGGGACTTGGCATTCTGTGACAGTTTGCTATATCTGGCTGAATTACTTGGTTACCTGCATAAAAGTCACCATGAGAATTATCTCTCAACTCTATTTGAAGTCTCTTAGCCATTGAAACTTTATTTCCTTTCCCCACTTTGTTCAAGAAAGTATTATCAATTCCATTATGCCAGGGCTCATTCCTGGGAGTACACGTTGCTGGGAGACTTACACCACTGCAAGTAATGTCCCATGTTGGTGAGAAAGGTAGTGAGTTTACTTGCTAGATACCACATCTGAGCCACAAAAGAGGTTCTGGGGGGTGACTCTTAGGCACTAAGTAAATATAAGCTTAGCTTCACAAATACATAAATAAGTTTCATAATGCAAGCCTCAAGATTGAGGGCTTGGCTCATTAAATTGGAACCTCTATTAAGGAAATAGGCAGAATTCCCCAGCTGGGAATGTTCAATAATTCCATGCTTTTTCTCCAGTCCCTCAAGAACTTGCCAATACTTTCTTCATTTTCTGCCCAAAATGTCTCAGTTATCACAATAATGTATGCAGTATATCAAGAGCTCATGCCTTATTCTAGATCCTATGTCAAAGAAAGCTGAATTACATTGTTTAGATAAACTGACAAGACAGGTTAAATTAGATTATGTGCTCATGGAAGTTAAAATTTTGGTCAAAATATATACCTCTTCTTTGGTCTCACATGAAACTTAAAGTTTTAATATATTCTCAATATAATCCTTTACCTTTCATTCTGGTGTATTTTAGTCCTAATCTGATAAACTTCATTCACATCACTAATTAAAGTCACATCTCCTTTTCACCTTCTTTCACAGTTGCTATATGTTGGAGTGTTGAATTTCAGGGCTAGAGTATTCTAACTCTGTGTCTCAGGTGCCACAGAGCTACCCAAAGTTCCAGGGAACTACCAGATTATACACAAATAGCAAACCATCTCAGGATTTAGAAATAACAATTAAAGCTCAGGATTAAATGTGTTTGCAGTATGCAATTACATTCTAGGCCATAATTTTATCATTAGTATTATTAAATGAACCTATTTCAGAAATTTAAAAATTTGAGAGTTGGCTAATACTGGGGTCATGAACAACAAAATATCACAGAAGTTTTTTTGTCTCATATTAATCCATTTATCAGGGTTTTGTTAAGTAAAATGAGGAACATGATGTATACACTTACTTTGCTTCTCTTAAAGACCCTTTATGATAAACATGAAGTTTTCACCTATAGCTGACCATGTATACTTTTAGAGAAGCATTAGAAAAAATGTAGTGTAACTAACAAATAAATTTGCTTGTTTCTGTAAATAATACGTTAACTTTTTTCTAAGAATAAATAAAACCATGACTAACAACATCGTGTTGTTGTTTAACATCGTGCAGATCAGTATCAGGATATAGCATAGACAGAGAGAACATTGTTCAGTCTTTAGGAATTTTATACAATCTCTAAACATATAAATGACATTCATGCATATAAATTTAGTAACAGAAGTATATTAGCCAGGGTTCCCTAGGGAAACAGAACCAACAGGAGATATCTGTAAATATATGATTTTATAGAAGTGCCTCAGGTAGGGATGCCAATGTCCAGACTCCCTAGGCAATTACCTTCTATATCTATGCTGTAGACACAACTTCTCCATATAATGTCCTCAATGATTGGATTAATTCTAGCTGATTGGACTCTCTTTGTGGAAAATACTACATCAGTCAGCCATAGATGCCATCAGCCATAGATGTAAACAAATGACTGATGATTCAATAAGCCAGACTTCTGGCTTATTAACCAGCCATAAAATGTGCTTGCATTAAGGGAAAGTCCAGTACTTGTTTGACCAGACAACTTTGCTCCAACACCTAATCAAATTGACACATGAACTAAGCACAACCATCCAACATTGGTTAACTTGGCAGCTATACACATCACACATCACCTTAAACCATATTTAAGTTCTGAATAGAACACAATAATAGACATATTCTTCACCTAACAATTCCAACTCTCATGTACAGCCAGAAAGAAAATAAATCATTCCAGAAAAAGGCACAAGTTCTTGGCTAATATTCACTCCTAGAACATCAATACTACAACAAGAACAATGCAATTTATGTCATATGATGAGGAAATAAAATAGAGAAGGAAGCAAAGATATTTGACTTATGTACAAATACAAACATACAATGAAGCAAGGAAGAAATATTCATACCATTACAGTCCTCATTTCTGTAACTAGTCACATAGGTGAGGTACATATTTATCACTAAGTTCTTCCACTACAAACTCCATGCTCCCTTTACCCTCAACAATCACTTCAACTGATCATGGTTCTTTACCTGGTGTGGTGACCTAAACTTTCATTCCTGAAGTTTCTGGGGCATTGGTATTCCTGGATTGGGTTTTTGCATTTTTCCATTGACTTTAATCACAGGGCATGGTAAAAATGAAAGAGGTAACCTAATGGATTTCCTGATCCAAGGAAAATGCGTATTTACCTCCCTTGTGTAGTTGAATCCTATTTCCTCAAAATAAGATCAATCACCCCAGACAATACAGTAATACCCTTCCTTATCTGTGGATTCAGAGGGAGGAGTAACCCAAAGGGAGTCCAGGTGGCAGTCTTAACATCAAGCTCAATGGAATCGTTGTGTCTCCTGGTAGTAACACTCCTCCTTTTGGAACTAGATTTGGAGAGCTGTAAAGCTTGATGTTGGAGGGAAAGGAATAAAAATTTTTCTAGTGGCCCACTATGGGTGATAGTGAGTGGTGCCACTCTCATTTCCACCCACTAATTCCTGGGCCTGTGAATCCTTGTTATGGAGGAAAAACAAAATGTATTGAATGCTGATTCAGAGCATACCCAGCCTTATAGAGAACATTGCCCCAGATATGCAAGGTTTTTGCACAGAGTGCTATAATTGAATCTTTGAAGACTATCCCTCCATTCTATCAACCCAGCTGCCTCTAGATGATGGGAAACATTGTATTACCAGAGATTTCCATGACCATATGTCCATTCTTGCACTTCACTTGCTGTGAGGTGGGTACAATGATCATAAGAAATGCTGTATGGAATAACATGACAATAAATAAGGCATTCCATAAGTTGACAGATGGTGGTTTTGGCAAAAATATTGCATTCAGGGAAGGTGGTCCTATATCCAGAGTATGCATTTATTCCAGTTAGAACAAATTGCTGTCCTTTTCATGATGGAAGTGGTCCAATATAATCAACCTGCCACCTGGTAGCAGACTGATCACCTCAGGGAAATGGTGCTATATCAGGGACTATGTGTGTGTCTCTGCTGCAAGCAGATTGGGAACTCAGCAGTGGTGGTAGCCAGGTTCTCCTCGGCAAGGGGAAGTCTATGTAGCTGAGCCTCCATCACAACACCATGACCACTTTGTTCATGAGCACTTTGAGCAATGACAGGAGTGATGGGGAAAAACGGATGACTTGTATCCACATAATGGGTTATTTCAACCACTTGATTACTAAAACCTTCCTTTGCCCCTCTGGTGAACATTCACAAGGGACCCAAACATCTTCATATTTCTTGTCCACCCAGAAAGTTCTATCCTCATATCACTTCCCTACATGTCTTTGTTATCAATTCCCCAATGATTCTCCTTCCAAGTTCCTGACATTCCAGCCAAACCAATTGAAAGAGCCTGTGGGTCAGTACACAAGCACATCTTCCAAGTTCTCCTTTCACAAAAACTGAAAATGAGGTGCACTGCTTGATGTACCACTTACAGAGAAGATTTCCACCCAACCCTGTACTCAGAAAGGTACTGCAGTGTTACAGATGTCCAATTTTCAGCAGTATAGGCATATAATGCATCTGTAAACCAGGTCCAAGTTTTCTTTTTTTAAGTTTTTTTAAGTCAACAATTGTAAGGAAGTCCCCAAGAGGCTGTAACTCTGAGATGGGAAAGAGAATTAATATGGCAGGAGTAGGGACCATGGCATTTTAAAAATGTCCTCCTGTAACTAACTTGTGCTTTTAGGATCTCTTCAAGCCTTATCTCATATATACCATTCCCATGTTATGATGGAGTGCTGCTCTTTATGTTATGGCTTGGTAGGTCAGACAACACCCAGATCATGATAGGCACCTCAGGTCTCATTGTAACTTGATGACCATGTTAAGCATACAGTCCTTACTAAGGCCCAGTAACAGGCTGAAACTGTTTCTTAAAAGGAGAGTAGTTATTTACAGGAAATGGATCATATGGCCTATATATGACATTCCTTCTATTGGAGATTAAAAATCACTTTGCCTTAATAATATCCCAAAATTATGAACAGCAACAAATCATGTAGGCTATCAAGCCCTAAGCAATATATACAATTGTGTACTTTGAACAAACATAACCCAGGAATACTTTTTTGTAGTTCAAATGCACATTTTATTTTCTTATAAATTTTGTCAAGTAGATTTCATTGTTAGTCCTATCCCAAGGCTATTTATATTTCAAAAATGATTTGTTCACTATGCTTACCATTGCAAAGTTAATATTAGAAAAAATATGAATTGGGGAATTACTTCATAGCAAGCATGGCCTTTTCTGCAGCATTTCCTTATTACCTACAATTTCTAATCTCCATGCCCAGTAGAAAGTATTCTAAACCAATGCCATTCTCCTTCATCTTTCTGCAGCAAATCTTCCCTCATAACTACCTTTGTTGGTTAGTCCCTGAGAACAGGAAATGGTGAGACAGAAAGGATCAATCCTGGTCTGTTTAACATGTGCTATTGTTTAGTATATATATATATATATATATATATATGGTTTTGTGTGTGTGCATGAGCAGGCACCAGGAATCAAACCTGGGTCTCTGGCATGGCAGGCAAGAATTCTGCCACTGAGCTATCATTGCATTGCCCTAGTTTATATTTTTTAAGATGCAATTTTTGTGGTATATATTTTATATTCCCATGGTAATGTGTGCTGGTTTGAAACTGTTATGTAACCCAGAATGAAAAATGTTTTAATCCTGATCCAATCTTATGAGGGCAGACATTTCTATTAATCCTGATTCAATAATTTAGAGCAGAATGTTTTTATTAGATTATATCCACAGAGACATGACATGTCCAATTTTGCATGTCACCTTTTGATTAGATGCAGATGTGAGTCTTCCCATTCGTGGTGGGTCTTGAACATTTTCTGGAGTACTTTAAAAGGAGGGAAATCATAGATACCACAGAGCAGATGAGATGCTTGGAGAAAAGTTGCCTCAGAGCTAACAGAGCCAATATGAGACCCAGATGTTTGGAGGGAGATGCAGGGCCAAGCTGATGTCATGATGTGCCTTCCCATAAGAAACTAAGCAAGCCAAAACACAGAACTGTGTTCTGAAGGAACTAAGTGAAGGACCACTGATGCCAAGTGAGAAACCCTCATAGGAAACAGAGGCTGAAAGCAATGGGACACATGAGTAATAGATCAGCAGTTACCAGCATTGTGCCTTTCCAGCTGTGGTGTTCCGGATGGCATTAGCCTATCTTTAGTGAAGTAATCTTTTATTCAATTTCCTTTGTAAATGCCATTCCATTTCTGGTATATTCCACTCCAGCAGCTTAACAAGCTAAAACACCATACAATCATACAACGTGTACAACAAATGGTTCACAGTATTAATGTAGATCAGTGCATTCCTCAAAATTGATTTTTGAGCATTTTCATTACTCTATAAGAAAACAAAAGTAAAAAATAACATTCAAAACAAACAATACCTGATATCCCCTATTTATTTATTTAGTGTTTATTGCTCATTTTTTCTTATCTGCCCATACACTGGATAAAGGGATTGTCAGTCACAGGGTTTTCATAATCACACGATCAAACATTAAAATTCTATAGTTATACAGTCATCTTCAGAAATCAAATCTATTTTATTACAGTTCAACACTTTCAAGGATTTCCCTCTAGCCACTCAAGTCCATGAAAAACTGTAAAGGGATAATTATACACTCCATAAGAATAACTTCTGGGACAATATCTCAGTCTTATTTGAAATCTCCAAGCGATTGAGACTTTATTTAGTTTTATCTCTCCTCCCCCCTCTGGTCAAGAAAGATTTCACACTCTCATGAAGCTGAGGCCAAGCTGATCTCCTGGACTATTATCTCATATCGCTAGGGAGATTTATACCATTGGGAAATTTATACCTCATTTAAGGCTGAAGGCAGTCAATTAACCTGTGGTTTTGGCTTTAAGAGAGAGGCTACAAATGAGGATCTCTGGGGGGAAACTTTAGCATAATGATAAGTAGGTTTTTCTTCTCCTTTGCAAAAATAAGTTTCCTAAGGCAGAAATAAGTTTCCCCAAGATCAAGGGAATGTCCCATCAAATTGGTAGCTCAGAGATTGTGAGAATATTTGGTCCTTCTCAGGTGGGTGAACTTTAATATTTCCATGTTTTTTCTCAGTCACTCAAATGGAATTTGCAAATATATATTTTAATTTTTTATTGTGAAATATAGCATATACAAAAAAGCAATAAATTTCAAAGTACATTGAAGCAAGTAGGTATAGAAGATATTTCATAGTTTGGTATGGGTCACATTTCCACAATTTTAGGTTTTACCGACTAGCTGCTCCAAGATACTGGAGAGTAAAAGAAATACCAGTATAATGATTCCACAGCCATACTCATTCATTCAATCTTGTTTTCTCTCTTATAACTCCTCCTCATTTGGTCCTCCTCCCAAATTTAGGGGTATTTAGGAAATGCCCATTCCAATGTTTTCATGTTGGGAAGGGCTGTTGACAATACGGGATAGTTGGATGCAAATTGTTGACCTTCTCAGAAAGACTGGCCACTCTGGGATCAAAGAAGCATCTGGCCTAGGAACTCCTTTGAAGTTGTTGGACTCTGGAAAGTAATCATTATGTATGAAGCATTTATAGAATTTCAGATAGAGCCTCAGATGTTCTTTAGCATTGACAGAAATAGTTTTGGCTGGGATGTGACAAACCATGGTAAGTAGCAATATCTAGCTGAGGCTTGCATAGATTAGCCTCCAGAATAGCCTCTTGATTATTTTGAACACCCTCAGCCACTGTTATAGTATTTTGTTGTAATTATTTCCCCCCTTTTCTTCAAGAAAGTATTGTTGATCCAATAGTTCCAGGGCCAGGCTTATCCTGAGATTCATGTCCTTTGTTGCCAGTCAGAATTTCACCCCTGGATGTTTTGTCCCATGTGGGAGGAGGTTAAAATTTTTACTTGCAGAGTTCAGCCTAGAGAGAGGGAGGCCACAGCTGAGCAACAAAAGAGGCCATCTGGAAGAAACTCTTTGGCACAACTGTAGTTAGGCTTAAGTTCTCTGCTACATAAATAAGTTTCAGAAGAACAAGGCTCAAGACCAAGCACATCACCTTTTGACTTGGTGGTCCCTATTATTTGAGACAGAATCAGGTGTTTCCCTCATAATAAAACTTTAACAGTTCCATATTTTTTTCTCCCATCCCTCAAGGGACTTTCCCAATGCTTTTAAATTATCTGCTCAATATAGTCTTGGATACATACATGTATTACATTAAGCTGTACAGAATTACAAATGCTTATTCCCATTCTGGTCTTCATGTCTTTGGGTTCTTTAAATGATCTATCCAGACAGGTTGAGTTGGATTATGTGCTAGAGGAAATTTAGATTTTGCACAAGAGAAACATCTCTACCTTTGATCTCATACAGTAAGTGAAGTTCTAAAATATCACAGTGTCCTATTTAGCCCTATTTTGACTTACCTCAGTCCCTATCAAATTGACTTTTTTCTTATCTTTAGTTGAATGTTGATCTCTTTTTGGATTCCTTAATAATTGTTGTATGTGGCAATGCTGACTTTCAAAGATGCAGAACTCCTACTCTGGGTCCCAGGTGTCACACACCCCTAGTAGAAAATAAAAGGAAAGTTATTCAAAACTTAGAAATAGGAGGTAACTTCTTAAACTTTATACCCAAAGCACAAGCAACCCAAAGCTCCAGGCAAATACCAGTGTGCTAGTTTAAAAGGATGTATGCCTCCTAGAAAAGCCATGATTTAATCAAAATCCATTTCATAAAGGTAGAATAATCCCTATTCAATGCTGTATGTTTGAAAGTGTAATCAGATCATCTCCCTGGATGATGTGATTTAGTCTAGAGTGGTTGTTAAACTGGATTAGGTGATGACATGTCTCCACACATTTGGGTGGGTCTTGATTGGTTTACTGGAGTCCTATAAAAGAGGAAACATTTTGGAGAATAAGAGATTCAAAGAGAGCAGAGAATGCTGCAGCATCATGAAGCAGAGTCCACCAGCCAGTGACCTTTGGAGATGAAGAAGGAAAGCACCTCCCGGGGAGCTTCACGAAACCACAAGCCAAGAGAGAAAGCTAGCAGATGATGCCATGTTCACCATGTGCCCTTCCAGCCAAGAGAAAAGCCATGACTGTGTTTGCCATGTGCCTTCTCACTTGAGAGAGAATGTACATTGCCAACAACCCGTGTTGTTGGCATTATCCTCATTTTAGTTGTACAATCATCAACACACTCAAGTTTTGAACAATTTTCAGTGATACAAAGAGAAAAACACACATTCACCTAATAGAAATAAAAACCTCCCCAAATCTTGTCCTTCATCCCTAATTATCTACCCCTGGTATTGCTGTGGTACTGTTGATGTCTTCCTGTGAAATGTAGAACATAGCATGCAATAATAGTTTTCCAACTACATCTATCTATTTTTACTCTTTGTACCATATTCAATCCTTTCAAGCATTCATTTGCTTGAATTTGTGTTGAAGTTCTCCTTTAGCTTTTGGTTTATTAGTACTCCCTGGCCAAATCAAGTCCCAAACCTCAGGCAGGCATGCCACTCTTCTTGTGGATCTCTGAAGCTAGACAGTGTGCAAGACTGCACTTTCTGTTTCTTACCAGCAGATGGTGCTCTTGGGCCTCATCTTCCCCATAGGACTGCCTCTCCCCAACTACAGCATCTCTGTGAGACAGATGGAGACCCGGTGAAATTCCAGCCAAGTCCCTTCATCCTGGTGTGAGCATTAAGCTTCCAACCCCATGGCTGGTGGTTAGGCAGTGTGCACTTAATTGAAGATACTTCTTGTGGGTCTGATTAGGCTGGTGTTCCCCAGGTCCCTCCTTGGAATTACCTGGGGTTGTGGAACTGGTTATGGCAGCTGCTAGTGTACACAGTCAATCAGAAATGCACACTGGCTAGGCTTGTCAATGATACAAGCTTTCTGGCCCAGTGGGCAGGAAATGGAAGCACAGGGACTTGGGCTGTGGTTTAGGTTGTGGCATGGGGCACAGTGTGTGACTGTGGGTGCAAAGGTCATGGGATATTTTGGCACAAGTGGGGTGCAATGCCTGGTTTTTGGGGGTGTGGGTCATGGGGCAGGGTTTGGATGGGCATATGGTGGTGTTCAGGGCATGAGGTGGGGTCCAGCCACAGGATGTGCCCTAGGGCTATGCATGGTGAGGGTTGGTGTGCAGGTGTCTTGGTGTGTGGGATGTTGGCCAGAGAGTCAGGGACGATTGGGTGAAGTGCATACAGGGCTCAAGGATTGTGGGCAGTATGTGGCATGTTGGATGTAGAGGGACGGCATTGCAGGAGATAGGCTGCAGGGGCAGTGTACATATTTGGGGGTATGTAGCCACAGGGTTGGTGGGGCTTGAGTGTGTTGGTCACAGGACACCAGGATTCGGGTATGCAATTATGCATATGCTACAGTGTGCACTGATGTAGGCATAGGCAGTGTATCAGTTTGAAAGATGCTGAAATGCAGTATACCAAAAATGGAATGGCTTTTTCAAAGAAGAATTTAATAAATTACATGTTTACAGTTCTAAGAGAATGAAAGTGTCCAAATTAAGACACCAACAGGAAGTTACCTTCACTCAAGAAGGCTAAAGGGTCTAGAACATCTCTGTCAGCTGGGAAGTCATGTGACTGGCATCTGCTGATCCCTTGCTTTTGGGCTCTGTTGTTTTAGCCTCTGTTCCTCACTTTTCTTCTCTGGGGCTGGCTCTCATCTCTTGGCTTCCCTCAGCTCTCTCCAGTTCTGGCTTGCTTAACATCATATGGTGATGTGTGCTGGGCTCAATATATCTCCAAAAATCTGTGTCTCTGTTCTCCAAATGTCTGCTTCTATGTCAGTTCTGCTCTGAAGTTTCTGTTGGCTCTCTCTCTGAAGGCTCTCACTCTCCAAAACGTTTGCTCATTTAAAGGATTCCAGTAAACTAATCAAGACCCACCTGAAATAGGTGGAGTTAAATTTCTAATCAAAAAGTTACACCACATTACTTCCCTAACCACAGGGAATAGGTCTATCTCTCTCTCTCCAAATTTTCTCCAGCACTTGTATCTCTCAGTTCATTTTTAAGCAGTTTTATTCACACAACATAGAACACAACATAAGGTTGAATCAGGATTATAACACGGGTTTTCTGGGGTAAATAATTCCTTCAAACTAGCAGAGGTGGCTTGAGTGCATTGGTAGTGGAGTGTGGAGGTTGGGGTGCAGGACATGGGGTGTCACTTTTGGGCCATCTCCATCCATTACAAAACATGACCATTGCCATGATAAACAACAATGTATGTGCAAATGTCCACTCATGAACATGCGCTTAGGTCCTCAAAGTATACATCTAAATACAGGGTTGCAGGTATGGCAACTCACACCTAGCTTCCTGTGGAGTCACTGCTCTCTAGATTGGTTGCACCACATTACTTTCCTAACCACAGGGAATAGGTCCATCTCTCCCTCCAAATTTTCTCCAGCACTTGCATCTCTTAGTTCATTTTTAACCAGTTTTATTCACACATCATACAACACAACCTAAGTAAAATTCAATGGTTTCTGTTATAATCACATGGCCTTGCTCTTACCAGCACAATCTAAGAGTTTCCATTTCCTTTGCAAAGTATCCTATACCCCTCCCTCATATCCCCTGGTTATTGACATTTAGGTTGTCATATTGCTGTTGTTACATTAATGGATGGATATTATAATTTTACTGTTAACTAGAGGATTCATTTCAATTGACTGTGTTTTTCACCACATGGCATCCCATTTTAAACACCTTGCCATTGGACATTCATTTCTTATCTTGCATATTCACGTATCTGTCCATTTAATCACCATCATTGCCCACTCTAAGCAATGGTAGACTATACTTTCCCAGTCCTCACCCCTCTATCTTTTCTTCTGGTGTCATACATGACAACAGCCCTCCTCCCTCAACCATACTCACACTCAGTTTTGTTCAGAATACTTACAATATTGTGTTACCACCAAATAGTACTGTGCTATCAATTTCTGGATTGTTATAATCAGTCCTGTTGAACATTCTTTACTCCTTCATCATCAATTGCCAAATCTCTGCCCTCTTTCTTTCTCCTAATAACCTGTGTTCTTAAATTTAACCCTCAAAGTAAACTCATTAATATTAATTCCTGTTAATAAGACCATATAGTACTTGTATTTTTGTATATGGCTAGTTTCACTTAGCATATGTCATCAAAGTTCATCCACATTGTTGCAGTTTCATGACTTTAATCTGTCCTTTAGCTGCATAAAATATCCATCATGTGTATGTACACATTTGTTTAGCCACTTGTCCATTGATGGACATTTGGGCTCTTTCCTCCTCTTGACAACCATTAATGATGCCACTACAAACATTGGCATGAAAATGTGGAATGGGAATGTTGGATCATTAAAATTCTATACTTTACTTCCTTAGGAACAACCAATCTGCTTTTGAGTGTTTACATCCTTCAGTGTTCCCACCCACATGAATAAGTGTGCTTCTTTCCTCACATTCACTCCAGCATTTGCAGTTTTCTGTTTTTTTGATAATAAGTGATATGGTTTGGATATGCATTTTCCTAATAGCAAGTGAAGTTGAAAATGTTTTTAAAACATTTGCATTTCCCCTTCTGAAAAAGTGTCTGTCCATGTTTTTGTCCATTTTTTAATTGGGTTCCTTGTTTTTTGTTGTTGTTGAGTTGTAGTGTTTAATTTTGAAGAAATTCCATTTAGTTATTTCTTTTTCATTGCTCATGATTTTGGGCAAAAGTTCTACAAAACCACCTCCTATAAAAAAATCTATAAGATACTTCCCTACATTTTTTCCTAAACATTTTATGGTCTTAGCTTTAATTTTTAGAGCTATGATACTTAGTTTTTGTATAAGGTGTGAGATAGAAAGTCCTCATTCATATTTGTTTATGAATATCCATTTTTCCAAGAACCATTTAATGAAGTGGCTGCTCTGTTCCATTTGAATTGGCTTGACAGCCTTATGAAAGATCAATTGTACACAGATGATAGGGTCTATTTCTGAATACTCAATTCAATTCCATTGGTTAGTATATCTATCTTTATGCCAGTGTCATGCTGTTTTGACCACTGTACCTTGTAATATGCTTAAAAGTCAGATAGTATGAAACCTCCCACTTCATTCCTCCTTTTCAAGATACTGTCCCTTATAAATAAATTTGGTTTATGATTTTTCTATTTCAGGAAAGCATGTTGTTGTGAGTTTAATCAGTACTGCATTGAAAGTATAAATTAATTAGAGTAGAATTTATATCTTAACTATATTTAGTCTTCCAATTCATGGACATAGTGTGTCCTTCCATTTATTTAGTTTTTTTTCTGATTTATTTTAGAAATTTCTTGTCATTTTCCTTTGTTTAGGTCTTTTGGGAGCTTGGTCAAATTTCTTCATAAATATGTTATTGTTTTTTGGTATTGTTAATGGAATTTTTTTTCTTGATTCCTCCTAAGATAGCTTACTACAAATGTATAGAAACATTACCGATTTTGGGGTGCTGATCTTGTTCCCTGCTACTTTGCTGCACTAATTTATTTACTCTAATAGCTTTGCTGTAGACTTTTCAGGAATTTTGACATATGTTATCATGACATCTGCAAACAGTGAGAGTTTTACTTCTTCCTTTACAATCCATATATCTTTTATTTATTTTTCTTGTCTAATTGTTATAGGCAGAATTTCCAGCACAATGTTGAATAACAATGGTGATAGTAGGCATCCTTGTCTTGTTCTTGGTCTCAGAGGGAAAACTTTCAGCCTTTTCTAATTGATTATGATGTTAGCTGGGGTTTTTCATATATCCCATTTATCATGTTTCATAAATTCTCTTTTATTCTTATCCTTTGAAATATTTTTCCCAAGAAAGTATGTTCAATTTTATCAAATGCATTTTTTTACATCAATCAAGATAATCATATCCTTTTTCTGCATTGATTTTTTTGATGTGACATATTACATTAATTGCTTTTCTCCTGTTGAACCACTCTTACATACCTGCAATAAATCCCACTTTGTTGTGGATTATAATTATTTTAATGTTCTGCTGGATTTGATTTGTGAGTATTTTTGTTGATTATATTGAATCTACATTTATTAAATAAATTGGTCTTTAATTTTCTCTTCTTGTAGTGTCACTTTATGGCTTTGGTATGGGTAATGTTGGCTTCATAGAATAAGATACCTAGTTTTCCTCCTCTTCAAATTTTTGAAGTGTTTTAACAGAACTGGTACCAAATCTTTCTTAAATACTTGGTAGAATTCACATGTGAAGCCAACTGGTCATGGACTTTTTTTTTCTGGAGTGTGTTCTAGTTTGCAAGCTGCTGGAATGCAATATATCAGAAATGGAATGACTCTTAAAAATGGGAATTTATTAAGTTGCAAGTTTACAGTTCTAAAACAATGAAAATGTGCAATTAAATGCAAGGCTATAGAAATGTCCAATCTAAGGTTTCCAGGGAAAGATATTTTGTTTCAAGAAGGCCAATGATGTTTTGTGTTTCTTTCCCAACTGGGAAGGTACATGGTAAACATGGTGACATTTGCTTTCTCTCAAGACTTCTTGTTTCATGAAGCTCTGCCAGGGGGTATTTTTCTTCTTCATCTCCAAAAGCTGCATGGAATCTCCTGGCTTTCATGGCTCTTAAGCTTTTTCCAAAATGGTTCCCTCATACCTTAAACAATTGGTCTGCCGTCACAAGATTGGATTAAAAATAAAAGGACATGGCTTTTTGGGGGTACATAACAGTTTCAAACTAGTAAACTAGCTAAAGGTCCAACAATTCTTTTTTTTTATTTTCTCAAAGGACGAACTTCTGGTTTAGTTGATTATCACAATTCTTTTCATGGTCCCAATTCCTTTTATTTCTCCCTACTCTTTGTTCTTTCTTTCCTTCTGTTTGCTTTGGAGTTAGTTTCTGTTCTTTTTATAGTTTCTCCAGGTAAGCATTTAATACCTTAATTTTTGCTTTTTCTTCTTTTCAATATATGCATTTAGGACATTATATTTCCCTCTCAGCCCTGACTTTGCTGCATCTTATGAGTTTTGAAATGCTGTGTTTTAATTTTCCCTTTCCTTGAGATATTTACTGATTTCTCATGGAATTTTTTCCTTGACCCACTTGTTGTTTAATAATATGTTGTTTAGCCTTCATATATTCATGAATGTCCAGGGCTTCCACCTGTTAATGATTTTCAACTTCATTCCATTATCATTTGAGAAAGTGTTTTTTATAATTTCCATCTTTTGAAATTTATTGAAACTTATTTTAAGACTTAATATGTGATCTAACCTGAAGAATGATCCATGAGCAATTGAGAGAAATATGTATTCTTCTGTTGTGAGGTATAATGTTCTGTAAATGTTTCTTATTTAGGTCACTTACTGTATTATTCAAAATCACTGTTTCCTTATTTTCAGTCTAGACATTCAATCTATTCATGAGAGCAGTGTATTGAAAATTCCAACTATTTTGTAAAGGGTCTTACTTCTCCTTTCAATGTTATCAGTGCATGCCTCATGTATTTGGTGTCACTCTGGTTCAGTGCATAGATATTTATAATTTTTATCATGAATTCTTGATGATTTATTCTTATCATTAATGCACAGTGTCTCTCTTTACCCCTTTTAATTGTTTTTCATTTGAAGACTAATGTATAATGTATTAAAATAGTTATCTGTGCTCTTTATTAGTTTTTGATTGGGTGAAATATCTTTTTTCATTCTTTCACTTTCAATCTGTTTCTGTCCTTGGGTCTAAACTGATTCCCTTGTGGAGAGCATATAGTTTGGTCCTGTTTTGCAATCCATTTTTACAGTCTATTTCTTTTGATTGGAGACTTTAATCTATTAACATTTAATGTTATTACAGTAAAGCCAGTACTTTCTGCTAACATCTTGTGTTTGGGATTTTAGAGGTCATAAGTTTTTCTCTTTTTACCCTTACAGATAGATTTCATTCTCCACTCTTCTCCTGACATGTCTCTCCTATGTTTTCCTAACTGTTTGTAATGCTACATTTAGTATTTCTCATAGCACTGGTCCTTTAGCCACAATCTCTTCAAGTAACTATTTGTCTGAAGATATTTTAAATTTTTCATCAATTTTGAATGACAGTTTTATTGTGAATGGAATTCTGGTTGACAGTTTTTCTCTTTCATAATCTTAAATAGATCATATCATTGCTGTCTTATCCGCATGGCTTCTACTGAGATATCTGCATATAATCTCATCATGCTTACCCTGTATATGATGGATCAATCTTCTCTTCCTACTCTCAGATTCTCTGTTTGTCCTTTAGTTTGACACTCTAATTAGTAAATACCTTTGTGGAGATTTATGTGAATATAATCTTTTAGGGTATGCTGCCTTCTTGGATCTGTAATTTTATGTCTTTCATAAGAGATGAAGTTTTCAGTGAGTATTTCATCCATTAATCTTTCTATCCCTTTTTTCTCTTCTCCTTCTGAGACACCCCTAACACATATATTCCTGTGCTTCATGTTGTCATTTAATTGACAATGAAATGAAATGCAATGATTAACAATGAAAGAGTAAACACTTATTATACCTATATCACACACCAATTAAAAGGTAATCAGGCTTCATAAACTTAATTTCATTAAATTAATAAAATTAGAAAAATTTAATAAAAATTTTTGGATTACTTATTTTCTAGAAATGTAATCAAAAGACAAATTGAAGTTAGGCTTCGAACCACATCCATAGCAGTACTCAAAAACAGAAAGATATAGAGGTCATACCAAAAGCAAGGCAATTTTTAAAGCTGGATCCATGTCTCATTCCCAGCTCCAGGGGAGTCAAAATTCTATTCTGACTTCCTGACCCAATTTTACTGGATGACCCACTCAGCCTGTCCGATTTCCAGACTTGGAACTGGAAACATTTTCTCTATTTGTATCTAATAAGGCACCAAGGTTCTTGTTGTGGACAAACAGAAAAAATTGGTTGCAAAGCTGCTAGACTAAAAGAGTCTAGCAGCCCCTAGAGGCTTGATTACAATGCTCACTCATCATAGTAGTGTTCTAGAACTTTGGGCATTTAGATGCCCTCTCCTCTTAGGAACTTTCTGGGGTTGCCAAATTGATACCCGTAAAATTGTTGAGATCATTGCTTAATTTGTTCAAGTGGTCAAACCCTTCTTGAGATGGGCAGTATTTCAGAAGAGAAAGAACTTATTGCCAGGCATGTAACAGGAGATCAGATGACCTGTAAGTCTAAAAATACATCTCCCTGAACTTCAATACTTCAGATCGCTGTATAGTACTAAATCGTGGACTAGTTATATGATAGTGAGCAAAGTAACAAAATGACTCAAGATGTCAAGTTTAGCAGTGGTCTAATTATTGAGCATGAACAGGTTGATTACATGCTTGGTCACAGAAATTGTGTAAGGAAATAGTTTCCTTGATATTATGACTGGCATGATTTTTTGTATTATAATGAGGTATAGGTCACTTATAGGTAAAATTGAAGCTACTCTACATGTCAGGTGGGCCAATTTTGCTTAGATCCAGCTTCATCTACCAAGATAGTTTTGGAATTGTATTGGGTTAGATTTGGGCAGTCAAGGCTCTTCAGTAATAAATATTAAGGGATAACTGTAGTGATCATAAGACTCTAAAATTGAAAAACAAGATAAATGGGCACAAGTGAGTACCAGCCACACAGTTTTACAATCACAATATAAAGGCAATACTGCATTTTCAGTCCTAGGACTGAATGTCCTCACCCCACTCCTGTGAGAAGCAGCAGTGAGAGATCGGCTCCTTGAATGGGGGAAGGCTAAAGACTGGGACAACTGAGGGTATACTCTAACACATATAAATTAGAGGACACATACCCATATTGAGGCAGACTTTTGCTGAAAAAAAGAAAGAAATGCTACCTGCAGTCAGCCTGACCTGATGACGTGCAGCCTGTGCTCTGAAGGCACACAGCTATGAGGATGGTTTTGTCACTGAATAGGGAGGTAAAAGGGTAGTGTAGTGGTAGAATTCTCACCTGCTATTTGGGAGACCAGTGTTCAATTCCTACCCCATGCACACCCAAAACAAACAAATAAGGAAACAAATGAAAAAAACAAACAAAAACAAAAATTCAACAAGTGGTGCTGCAATAAGGGGATACTCGCATGGGAAAAGAATGAAATGTGACCCTGCCATACAGCATACAAAGAAAAAAAGTTATTGAACAATGCCATCCACTGAGCAGAGCATAAAATGCAAAAGAATTGAATGAATATTTGAAAGGCTACCCCCAACATTATTTCAGGCTGACTGGAAGAGGTCTATACCCACTGCATGGGAACCCAATACTGTTTTGGCTGATAAACATGGATGACCCAACTATTAATGCAGTGACCTTAAACAAACCTAGGTCTTGAGGATGATGATAAACAGAGCAACAATGGGAGAAAGCAGGCTTCTTTTTCCCACAGAGGCATTGCTGTAGTGCTCAATGTCTGCTCCCATCTCTGAGGCCAAACACTGTACATGCTGGGTCTGGAAGTGACTGTGTAGAAGAACAAAACTGAAACTGACTGGTGAGAGAGATGAACAGATGGAGATCAAACCTGACCAATAGGAAAATCCCATACAAAAGAAATAAAATGAACTCTATAATAAACTAAACACTAAAATCAGATACATTGACACCAGCAAAAAGTCACAACTTATAGCAGTAAAAATGAAGATCTGTCCCAACCAAAGTAACAAGCTAACCCCTCAACTGAGATTCATGAATTGAAATAAATATTTAATGATTCTAGAACATATCTTCTAAATCAATTCAATGAGTTGAAGGAAAATATGAAAAAAACATAAAGGTTATAATGAAAACACAAGGTGTCCATACTGAAGAACTTGAGTGCTTGAATAAACTGATGGCAGAACTTATGGGAATGAAAGAAAACATATAAGTGATTAAAAACAAAATGAGGACATATAGCAGCAGATTTTAAGAGGCAGAAAAAAGGAATAGTGAACCAGAAAACAGGATATCTGAAATTGTACACACAAAATAAGATAGGGAAAAATGGAAAAATTTGAGCAGGCTCTTAGGAAACAGAATGACAATATGAAGTGCATGAATATACATGCTATGAGTGTTTCATAAGTAGAAGAGAGAGGAAAGTGGGCAGAAAGAAAAATGGAGGAGATAATCAATGAAAATTTCCCAACTCTTATAGTTGATATAATACTACTGGTCCAAGAAGTGCAGCATACCCTAAACAGAATAGATCAAAATAGACCTATGCCTAGACACTTAATAATCAGATGGATAAGAGTAAAGACAGAGAATTCTGAAAACAGCAGGAGAAAAGCACATACATTTTCTCTTTCACATACAAGAAAATCTTGGTATGACCAAGTGCGGCTCTCTCATCAGAAAGCAAGGAGGCAAAAAGGCAATGGGACAATATATTTAATACACTGAAAGAGAAACACTATCAGTCAAGAGTTATATATCTGGTTTCCACTTTGATATCATTTATATGACTTGCTGAAGAGGTTGAAATTACAGAATTGATCTGTCATTACTGGAGGTAAGAGCTAATGAGAGTTTGACATCTCTCATGTAGCAGCATCAAGGGATTATATGGAATGATGGAACTTTTCTGTATCCTGATTTTTGTGGTAGTATTTGGTGAATACTCATGGAAAAGTGCACAAAAATGAAGTATATTTTACTTTGTTAGGAGTAGCCCAGAAATAATGGAACAAAACCAGTAAAGTTGTAGATGTTTCAAATATTTTTCATGCTCTCTTGCCTCTTGGTAAACTTTAACTTACTTTCAATCTTTATGAATTTTTTATTCTTGACATTTCATAAAAGTGGAATCATACAATAATAGTTCTTTTGTTTCTGGCTTATCTTACTCAACAAAATGTTTCAACATATACTGTTCTGGCATCAAAATTCAGTTCTGATATTTTGTACAACAAGGATAAACCTCAAAACACTCCATAAAATTTGAAATAAAATTAATTAATTAATAATAATATGGTGATAAGGCATAATAATATCAGAAATATCTTCCATAAAAATAATCCAAAATACATGCTAAGAACAGATTATTTTTATTTTATAGATATCAAAATATCTGCTTGTCTTGCATGTGTGATAAAACATGTTTTGTGGTGGCTTATGTTGGCTTGAAACTGTTGTGCACTCAAAATATCCATGTTCTTTAATCCTCATTCAATACTGGTGGGGGAATCATTTAGTTAGATTATTTCCATTGAAATGTGACCCATCCAGTAAGGGTGGAACCTTTTATTTAGGTGTTTTCCATGGAAATTTATCTCTGCCCTTTCAAGGTGTGATTACATACTGGAGTCTGCTAAAAGGGAAGCATTTTGGAGAAAGCTTCAGAACCCAGACAGTCAGAAACCTTTTGAAATGGAGAAAGAAAACAACCTCAAGGAACAGGTTTGAAATGAGAAGCCACAGACCCAGCTGATGTTAGCCATGGGCCTTCCAACCTGACACAGGTGTGGCAGATCCATTGGCCTTTCCTGAATCAAGGTAACTTTCTCTGGATGCTTCAGTTTGGATATTTTTGGAGCATTAGAACTGTAAACTTGCTACTAAATTTCCTTTTTAAATTGTTTATACATTCCATTTCTCATATATTGCATTCCTTCAGCTTTAAGAAACTAAAACAGATTTGGTGCCAGGGAAGTGGGGGCACTACTGCACTTTGCAAACAGCAAACATTTGTAAATTTTTCTTAATGGATAAGAAAAATATTCCCAAAGAATTGTGAACAGTTTGAAAGAGAGGACCTATAATGCCTGTTCTAGTTTGCTAGCTGTTGGAATGCAACACACCAGAGATAGATTGGCTTTTAATAAAAGGGAATTTATTTTGTTAGTTCTTCAGAGGAAAGGCAGCTAACTTTCCACTGAGGTTCTTTCTTATGTGGGAAGGCACAGGATGATCTTTGCTGGCCTTCCCTCCAGGCCTCTGGGTTCCAAGAACTCTCCCTGGGGTGATTTCTTTATGTATCTCCCAAGGCCTGGGTTGAGCTGTGAGTGCTGAGATGAGGTATGCTGAGGTGCTTGGGCTGTGCTACATTGGGCTCTATCATTTACACACCAGCCAATTAAGTTAAAAGTCATTCATTGCAGCAGGCATACCTCCTAACCTACTGCAGATGTAAATCAGCAACAGATGAGGTTCACATACCATTGGCTCATGTCCACAGAAACAGAACTAGGTGCCTTCACCTGGCCAAGTTGACAGCTGACTCTAACTACCACAATGCCTTAAAGAGAATGTTGGTAGGATTGTGGACTCCAAAGATGGTCCTGATAAGACCTTAGACAGAAATGATGCTAGCGTTACTGCAAACTTATGCACTTATACAGATTTTTCAAATGCCTAAAATTTTTAATTTTCTGCCTCAGAATCATTTACATTTTTTATTGAATGCATGCCTGTATTATTATTTCACTACCTAAAATAAAACAGCATTTGAATTAAACAGATGCATTGAAAAATATGTTGAACACTTTACATAAGTACTATGAAATCCTTCATAGTTAGCATTTTTGTCAACTTTGTCTAAATAATGAAATTACTATCATTTTGAAAAGTTAATAAAATATTATATTTATCTCAATTTTTGATTTACATTTATTTTATCACAATTACCTAGGATTTTGCTGAATTGTTATTATGTCTTTTTGATTTATTGAATATTTCATTTTTTCTATTTTTATAAATGGATAAGAAATTTCATGTTAACTATTTTATGCATTCCCAATATACTTTTAGAACTGTACACAAATGAATGCAATAAACAGATTTCTCTATATGCCAGAAGTCCATATAATAAATATATAATAATATTGCTATAATTTGAATTACAACTTTGTGCCACATACTTAAAAATTCTTTTAACAAATGAAAAATGTGAAAACACTTTGTTAAAAATGTTTTAACAGAAAACAAATGTGGAGATGATCACTGACCACACAGATTTGAAAGACAAATATGTGGAACTTGAATAAATTGAAGCAGTTTATTGATTAAACAAAAGACTGAAAAATGAAGATACAAGATAGAAGAGGAAAACATAAATAGACCTGAAAAACACTGAATATTGCACAGAGAAATAAATGAAGTTTCATACACATAAACACACTTACACACATGTGCAAAATTTAAGATATATCAAGTTAATTATTATAGAGAATAGAGAATAAAAAGAAAAAATGGCTGACATTTCCTTAAAACTATAAAACATGTGAATCCATGTGTTCAGAAACAGAAAAACATTTCAATTAGGATATAGAAAAAGGAATAAATATCTGGTGTTTAGACATTTTTGTTTACCCTTCAAAGCTACCTTTTGTCCTTCTCAAGTCTTCTTTGTTATCTGGAGTCTAAACAAATTGGACTGCATCAATGAGCTTTCTGCTTTTGGTTTTGTTGAATATGGTCAAGAGGAAAGTACTGGTTTGAAACTGTAATGTACAGAAGAGAAGCTATGTTCTTCTAATCATGATTCAGTCTTGCAGGGCAGTATTGTTTAGAGTGGAAACTTTGACTAGGTTGTTTCTCTGGAGATGTAATCCACTCAGTTATGACTGTGAGCTTTTGATTAGATTATTTCCATGGGGTTGTGGCTCCACACATGTAATGTGGACCTTAGTTTACTAGAATTCTCAAAAGAGCCAACACAAGGAAACATTTTTGGAGGAAGACCAGACACAAACATTTAGAGATGCTGGGAGTACTGACACAGATGCTTGGAAAGTCATTAGAAACCAGATCCCAACAAACATTGCCAGGGGCCTTCCCTGAGATGCTAAGCAACTCAGAACTTGGAGAAAGCTAATACTGAGAATCTATGAGAGAGCCTCCAGATGCTTGGAGAGGAAGCCACTGAAATCAGAAGCACAATGCAATGAACCATGAGCAAGGACCTCAGGCACCAGCCACATGACTTCCTAGGTGACAGAGAAGTCCTAGATACCATTTGGCTTTTCTTCAGGGTCAAGGTATCTATCTCTGGATGCCTTAGTTTGGATATTTTTATGGCCTTAGTACTGTAAACTTGTAACTTAATAAATCCCCTTTATAAAAGCCAGTCCATTTCCTGTATATTTCATTCCATCAGCATTAACAAAGTGGAACAAGGGGTCTTTCACAAAATCAGATGGCAGGAGATTAGTGTTTTCAAAAGAGTTTATTCTCAGTTCTTATTTTGGGGATGACCCTGAGGCTGGTAGACTTTTAAC
>PVIY010008236.1:0-77885 GCA_004026745.1 Myrmecophaga tridactyla
TTTGTTTTTCCAGAAGAAAGGTAACAGAGGAATAGCATCCCAAACAACAACAGCAAGCATTAAGCCAAAGCTCTGAAGACCTCAAGACCAGCTTTGAATTTCAGCAGGCCATGGGAAGCTGGTCATGGTTTAGTGAGAAAGAGGGAAAAGCCTGCAGCAAGAGGCCCAGGTGGGCACAGCTTCAGAGTGTCTTCCTCCAGGGTTTGAGGGATGGCCTAAGATCGTGAGGAGGAGGACATGTGGTCAGATTAGGCAGCTTCCACAGAGCATGTCTTCTGCAGGCGTATGGTCAGGTCACTAGAGGATGAGTGTGTGGAGTGGGGAGGGGACCAGGAAGCTGTGTATTGGGAGGGGTCATGGACAGAGGGTTCTAACTCCCTTTCTTCTAGACAAGCTCAGCCTTTCTTCTCTGCCTTATTTTCCTTAACAAACATTTAACACCCACCTGTCACAGTAGGCGCCAGCCCACCTGTCACAGTAGGCGCCAGGACCAGGAGTAAGCAGTGGGCTAGGGGGTGGGGGAGGCAGAGGGTGTTACCAAGAGGTACAGGAACATAGATTCCACAGTAGACAGGACACACCATTGAAATGTTGACTCTGCTTTCATAACTCTAATTTGTGTGTGGAAAATACAGAAGAACGATTTGAGTCCATTGCTCTCTGCAGAGCACTTTCCCAGATGCTCCCTGGAAGCTCATGCTGCAAGAAGTCACAATAAAGCTCTTTCAAACGCTGCTGAAATGGGTCGCTGATGGTGGCACTGCTTCTCCTGGAGGTTTTACTGAGGTGTTCTTGCCTGCCAGGACATTTCCTCTCACCGCCTCGACAGACACGACTCCGTCAGACGCGAGCTCAGGTCTGCAGGTTGTCTGCCAGCACAGCTGGGCCGGGTGTCACGCAGCTGCCAGCTGCACAGGGTTTCTGTTCCCAGCAACCCTCCCCTTTCTTGAGAAGGGCAGCTTGGAGCTGGGCTCCCAGGTGACAGGTACAGTCAGTAATTTAACCACCACTGTCCCAGGGCCCAGCCGTCTGCTTGCTCTTGTTGTGAGCCCAGCCGAGCCCTCCACCCCTGGCGTGACTTCCTTCAGACTTCCTTCAGCCTCCAGCCTTGCCCGGGCTCTCAGCACCTGCCCCGGGCTAGGCGAGGGCTGTGAGGTAGAGGGGCAGACCTGTCCTGGAGAAGCGAGGCAGGAAGAGAAAGCGATCACAGAAAGCAGGCGGAGAAAAGGCACCTTGGAGAACGGCAGAGTCGGCACCCACTGTTCCTCAAGCCACTGAGGAGGCCGGTCTGACCCAGAGCTCCCTCCCACACCTTCCTTCCCTGAAGGCCAGGGGAATACCCAGCTCACCCTCCCGAGGCAAAGTATCCTAGCATGTGAGGGCGAGAAGGACCTACAGGTGACGAGACCAATCTCCTTTTTAATAAATCAGGAAAATGAGGCCCAGGGAGTTTCAATGACAAGCTTGAAGTCGGAGGGGGTGGGCAGCAGGACTGGAATTAGAGCTGGGGGCCCACAAAGCAAAGCTGGTAGACTTATCTTCAGCTCAGACACAGACACAAACACACACACACACACACACACACACACACACACACACACACACACACACAGGTTGCAGGTACGTGCCTGTGATTTCCCTTCCCTAACAACTGTACCCCTTGACCTGAGTACATCTGCCACAAATTGGGCTCTAGGGAAGCGTGGAACCCACTTACGAATAACTACAGTGGCCACATTTTGCTGCTTAGCTCTGTGCCAGGCACGGTGCCAAGGGCTTATGTGCATTGTTAGCTCATGTCATCTTCACAAGGTCTCAGTGAAGCAGGGGTTGTCCCCATCTTGCCCAGGAAGGCCCTGAGTTGGGAGAAGCTCCTTCACTTGCCCAAGCTCATTCAGCCAGAAAGAGGCAGGTCTGCCCACTCCTACACCCACAGCCTTCCCCTTCAGAGGGGACCTGCTACTGTGCTTCCCTCTCAGAGACGTGCAGAGGGCTTCGGGGTTCTCCGCTGGCCTCGTCCCCAGATAGTAGGTATCTTTTTTGGCAGTAGGGGAAGTTTGAAAAGCTATCAATCCACACTCAGGTGTGTAAGGAGCCCTGGGCCAGTCTGGGGCATGCAGCACCATCGGGTCACCTGAACAGGCCTGGGGCCTGGAGGGTAGACCTGGGACCCCAGGCCAGGGGCCCAGAGGGACTTAGTTTGCAATATACACTGTTTCCTATCTTTAGAATTTAGTGTTCTGTGCATATCTTGCCTTTTCAGAATCACCCAAGTGTACTCAGAAAGGGATCATGACCCCAAACTGACCCACAATACATGCTTTTTCTAACACACGGCAGCCTCCGTGACCAGCCAAGCACTTCATGCTTCGGGAATTTACTGTGATAAATAATAACCTGTCACCACCCTGGAAGAGCTGTGCGAGTGGGTTCTCACCTCTCCTGGCCCAGTTCACACTTTGACTCTCCTGCAAGTTCCACTCAGAAGAAGTCCCGGTGTTCTTCCCTCCTTCTTACTCATCCAGGAAGTCGGGGCAGAGGCACAGGAGACCTGGTTGCCGTCAGCCTCTATTTGACCCCCACCACTTCACCCACACTTCCACTTACCCCAACCCCCACATATCCCCATCTCACTTTTTTCATTGCACTGAACACCACCTGAAATGATCTCATTCTACTTGTTTGTTAGTTCTCTCCCCGACAAGCAAGCAGTACAAGAGCGGGGACTCATTAGTTGGTCCTGTCCTCCAGGACTTAGTGCCGGCACCTAGAGCAGAGCCTGGCACATAGCGGGCACATGGAGGGCCTTTTTTGAATAAATGAATGAATATGAGTGGAAATATGGACTCACAGATTGTCAGAGTAGAAATACTTACTTTATAGAACTGTATTGAGAGTTAATTAAGATAATCCATTTGCATTTAAAGCTCTTATGAAAGTAAGTTTTGTGCCTAGCGCAGAGCCTTGCATAAGGGAGCTTAGAGTATGTACTACATGAATGCATGAAGGAATGAATGAATGAATGAATAAAGATGAAAGGGACCTTCAAGATTAACTATCCCAACCCACATATTTTACTGAAGACAAGAGAAGTTAAGTGGCCTTTGTTCATCTCAGCCTCCCCGAGAAATAAAGAATGCTGTCCGCCCCATGTAATCATGGGTCAAATTTGGGAATCTTCCAAAAAGACACCAAGCCTTGTCCCAGCCCCTGCCCCAGTCCAGTAGTTCACAAGAATGTTTGGACCCCTGCAGACTGCCCCACCTTTCCCTGGGCACCACTAAAGCGAAGGAGAACATGAGTCTCTCTCCCCCCATGGAGCAATGGGGTTTGGAAATACATGCTACTGACACTATGCCCAAAGGCTCTCATGGAGAGGGTCATGAGTCTCTCTCCATCCTAGTCATCAAAAATATTCCAAGGAGCAGCCAGGTTGCCCAGACGACTCCCTTTTACTAGAGTGCCTTGGGCTCCTGCTCTACGGGGATGAACTCCCAGGCAAGTCTGCTGACCCTTACACCATCTCTGCTCTATGCGTTGGACTCTTGGGCCCTGTCCTGCTCCTTCAAATGAGATGTACACCTGGAACTGGCTTGAAGCTCCCAGGCCACCATTTGGTTTTTAGTTGCAATTGCCTAGCTCATCCCCTGGAGCTGCCATTTCAGCCTCTGTGTTTGTCCCTCATTTTTGCTTGTTCTCCAACTTTCACCCTGACCACCTTCCCTCCCAGTGTGCCCCACGTCCAGCAGAATACCCCAATACCCTCACCTGGGGGGGGGGCAGCAGAGGTGAGGATGGAGTAGAAGGAGGTCATCCTACAGGGAGCTGTTGATTAGTCATTGCCCTTCCTGAGGGCCTCTGTCAGTTCTTATTTCTTACTCTCAGTGATGTGAACATAGTAGGTTCTCCAGCAAACCCCCAATGAACTGAATTTCCTTCCATTCCTTCACTTCCCAGAAGTCCTCTCATTCCTCTGATTCCATAACCTGGATATTGTGAGCACAATATTTAATTGAGGCCAAATAACTGGATAAGATGACAGAGTTACAAAGAAACTGGGTCTGACACCCACAAAGAAACTGGGTCTGACACCCACTGGAATGGCCATTATCAAAAAGAAAAAAGCAGAAACGACAAGTGCTGGAGAGGATGTGGAGAAAGAGGCACACTTATCTGCTGTTGTGGGAATGTGGAATGGTGCAACCGCTCTGGAAGGCAGTATGGCGGTCCTCAGGAAGAATTGCCATGTGATCCAGCAATCCTGTTACTAGGTATGCGTACACAGACCTTTACACACCGACATATATAGCAGCATTATTTACAATTGCCAAGAGATGGAAACATCCCAAATGTCCATCAACGGACGAGTGGCTAAACAAGCCATGGTATGTACATAACGATGGGATATTTTGCAGCTAGAACACAGAATAAAGTCATGAAGCATGTAACAATATGGATGAAACTTGAGGACATTTTGCTGAGTGAAAATAGCCAGAAACAAAAGGACAAAACTGTATGGTCTCACTGATAAAAACTAGCATTAATGAGTGAACTTTGAGAGTTGAAGTTAAGAACACAGGTTATCAGGAGATAGAAAGTGGGTAGAGATTGGGCATTTGGTGTTGAAGGGATACAGATTGTGCAACAGGACTGATTGTAAAAATTCAGAAATGGATAGCGCAATCCTACCCAATTGTAGCACAATAACATAAGCACACTGAATGAGAAAAAGAAAACAGAAAGAAACTGGAACAAACATCCTGAGAGATTGTATTTTCCACTCACTCTTCTCTAAGCCAGCCTCACATCTGGTTTTCGGTGGGTTCAGAGACCCAGGCAGGGCTAGGCTGCTCAGCCCAGGCCAGTAGCAAGGTGGAGGGAGGAGGGGCGCTGTCTAGATTCCAAAGCCAGAGGAAAGCAGCATGTAAACGACCTAAGTAGGCCAAAGGGCAGGGAGAGGGGCCATGCTGGCTACACCCTTCCTGACGCTGGAACAGGACGGACAAGCGTCAGAGGACAGACATTGAGACGAGAGTGGGGAAGACGCTTCTGATCGATATTTCTCAGGATACTTGAGCGGCTCCGTGATTTCCTGCTCCTAAGGCATGAGTGCTGAGGAACAATTTAACACAGAGGCACACAGCAAAGGTTTTGTCTTGATCAAGACTCTTCCAATTTAAGTGACCGAAAATCTAACTCAAATAAAAGTAACAACAGCCAAATCATAAGGTATTTACTGGGTCAGACAGACCCTATCAAGTCCTCTAGACATTCACTGCGTATTTCTCCCAGCAACCCTAGGAGGTGGGAATCATCATCATCCCTGTTTTATAAAATCACTGAGCAGCCTGCCAAGGCTGCACCGCCTAGCAAGCCAGAATTAAAACCCAGCCCTGCGGCGCCTCCTGGCCCCTGCACTCTACAGCCTCTTGGTGTGAAACAGGCAAAATGAAGCTTGTGCTGATGAGCCTGGGTAACTGAGTCACAGGAAGGCGGGATGCAGGTGGTCTCTGAGGCAGGGAACAGGAACCAGGGTAACTTCAGGACTCCCTCCTGGTCTCCAGTCCCTGTTTTCCTGTAGGCTGGTTTTGGTCTTACCTATTGCAGACTCGTCTCTACACACAAAGGGGAAAGCTCCGCAGCCACAGAGAAACTAACTGCCCTCTGTGCTCCATTGTCCAAAATTTCCAAAAATGGGCTCCACTGGTCCTGTTAGGTTGGGACTCACTCCCGGCCAGTTTACAGTGGGGAACAGGCAGTAGTTCCCATTCAAATTCCGGGTGAGAATGGCAGAAGGTGCCACTTCCAAGAAGAAGGGGGTAGAGTGGCCTTCCTGGGCACACAGACCAGCTATTCACCAGATGTTCATAGCACAAGCGGTAGGAATGAGAAGGGCCTCCATTTCCAGGGTTCCCCAAACACCAGGCACCAGGATCCTCTTCCCAGAGTAGATGGCAGCAGGGTGGGGGCACAGAGGAAACAGGACGACAAAGAAGGTTGGAAGAGAAGGGAAAGTGAAGAACGGATGCTGGCCAGGAAAAGGTCCCTGACGCTGGCTGGTTCAGAACACGTGGGTATGAAAGACAAAACACTCTTGGAATCCTGGGTCAAGGGTGAGAAGTCAAAGGGGATGCCTGTTCTGCTCTGTTCTTTTGTAAAAGGACAGGCGCCAAGGAACTTTGGGATACCTGCTGGAAAATTAGTCCTCACGCTTCCACCCAGCTTGGACTGGATCTAATCTTGGGTATCAAATCACTCCAAAAACTTAATGGCATAAAACAGTAATGGTTTATCTCTCAAAATTCCTATGATCCAGGAATTTGGTTGCTGCTTACCTGGGTGACTTTGGCCAGGGGTCTTTGTTGAGGTTGTCCCACCGTGGCTGGGGCTGGGTCACGCGAAGTTTCCCCATTCCCGGCACAGCTGGGCTCCTCGTGCGTCCCTGTCTCTGGGCTCCAGCTAATGATGGTGGCCCTCCCCATGTTATATACCCCAAGGGACTGTCCCTTTCCTTGTGGCTTCCCTAAATATTTCCCACAACTCTGTAAAAAAAAAAAACTCCTTTTATTAAACTCTCCTCCAACTACCCAGTACACGCATGCCATCCATTTCTTACCTGGCTCCTGATTGCTACAAGTGTCTTCATTTCCTAGGACTGGTGTCATAAAGCACCACAATCTGAGGGGCTTAAAATGACAGGAATTTATTGTCCCACAGTTCTGGAGGCCAGAAGTCAAAAGCCAAGGTGACAGCGGGGCCATGCTTCCACTGAATTCTGTAGGGTTCTGAGGGGGGCTTGCTAGAAATCCATGGCATTCTTTGGCTTGTAGCATAACACAATCTCTGTCTCTGTCAGGTGCCTGTCAGCTCTCTGTCTGTCTATGCCCAGTTTCCTCTTATTAAGGACATCAGTCATATTTGATTAGGGCCCATCCTAACCCAGTTTGGCCTTATCTTAGCTAACATCTTCAGAGGTCCTCTTTCCAAATAGGGTCATATTGATGAACCCAGGGTGAGGACCTAAACCTATCTTTTTGGGAGACACGATCAATCCATAACGTTAATGTACACCCATATTTCAAAACAGGATGTTCTGTATATTATTTAGCAACTTGCCTTTTTCAAATGATATATCATATATGCCTTTGTACATTTCCACATCAAGCACAAATAAGATCCACCTTTTAAAAATCTGCTTGTGCCACCAAGAACACGTGTCCTAACTGGTATAACTTTTTTCTTCTCTTGAGTGACCTTGTGGTTGCTCCCAACTTTTTCCCTTCTATAGACATTACACCAACAAACATAAACGCCAGTGTCTGCCTGAGCTGCGCATCACTGGGGAAAACCAACCTGATGTAACAGAGCTCAAGGGTGTGAGTTTTGGAGCCACATCTCCCTGGGTTCCAATCCCATCTCCTCCACCTAAAGGCTCTGTGACTGTAGGTGGATTTAACAGTTCCTGCCTCTGCAAAAAGGGGTAGTGGTGCCTCCTGGGGTGGTTGGGAGCTGGTGTGTGAGGCACTTAGCTCATTCATTCTCTCTGGGTTCAGTTTCCTTGTCTGCAAACTCATGGAGTGGTTTTGACGATTAAATCTCATAGGGTTGTAAAGATTAAGTGAAATAATACAAGTAAAGTTCTCAGTACGGCCTATGGTAAGTGCGCCATAAATGTTAACTCTTGTTATTATCACCCATGGGCTCGACTAAGCTTGATATTTTATTACAGGTATTAAGACTACTGTACAGCTTTACAGCAGTTATATTTTATGTTGATTATGGTTCTTAACAGCTAAAAATGTTTGCTGAGAGTAATCTAGGCAGACGATTTTATTTAAATAGGACTCTTAGGGATAGAAATGTACATAGAAACACAGTTTATTAATTTATTCCTTGTTATTTCCTGTTGGGGCTATTAGCCAACGTTTCTTTCTCTGCTGTAACATGTGAGTGAGTGTTTAGGGGCTGCCAGGGTGGATAGAATGGATGTCTTTGATGATCAGCCCCATAGGGAGAAACCCAGTTTATATTTTTCCTCTGTCTCACTGTCTTTGCCAACATTCATAGCTCCTCCTTTCATTTGCCTCACTGCTACTAGAGCTGACAGGGGACACTGAGGCAGGATGAGCCTGTTTGGAATTCTCAACTACAGGAACCTGTAAATATTGGGTTAGGATACTAAGCTCACAGAGCTGGCCAAGCCGCCAGGTGAACCCGGCAACAGGTCCATGGTGGTTTCAGAATAAACATCCACAGTCGCTGGCTGGTTCGCAGCTGCCAAAGAGGAGACTGTGGATTTTCAGAACTGACACCCCTGCCAGAGAACTGCTAGTTTTAACCGCAGTTGTGACAATTAAGAAAGAGCCCTACAAACATGTTGCTTAACACCCATCTGTCAACAGCCAGGCTGCGGCAGACCTACCCTATGGCTGACTTTTTGGAGGACTTGATATCTCTATCTGGGTCATCTCCCCGGCAAAGGGAGCGTTCACCAGGAAGCAGGAGCATGAGGGCTTGCCGTCCCGTTGCCCACTAGGGTAAAAGCCACTGGGCCGGGCATCTAGCCACGTGGGGCTGTGCGGCACCAGAGCGTGGCTGGAGGGAAGGGGTGTGCTCCTCCTCCCCTCCTTGTTCCTGGCACACAGAGGAATGTGCTCTGGACGGCTCTTTGCCCTGAGAAACTGGGACAAGGCCACGGGGTGCCCGGTGCTCATGTAAGCAGGGAACGTGATCCTGCCTGAGCAGCCCTCCCCTATGTGAGAAGCTGCTTTCCTGAGGGGCCCCAGTCTGGTGCTCCAAGCCACGTTGAGTCCACTGGGAGGGCCCAGGGGAGGGAGGGAGGGAAGGAGGGAGGAGCCTTGTTAAGAATGCAGATTGCCCGGCCCACCCCCGGGAATTCTGACCCTGTGGACGAGACTCCGCTTCTGAGAAATATCTTCCACGTCAGAATCACAAATGCATGGCCAAAACTGACCACTAAAACTGGCCTCCGGACAATGTTTTACAAATGTCTGTGCCGGCATTTGAAACTTGGGAGATATGCTGCAGAAACTGCATTTCCATCTAGAGCACTGGCAGCAGAAAGCTGGTGCTAAGGAACATCTGCCTGTTGAGGCGGCGCTGGTGCCAGCTCCGCCACCCCCTCAGTGACCACAGTGGCCTCCCCCACCAGCTCCCTTCCCCCCTCAACACACACAGGCAGCGAAGCACAGGCTCTCGCCCCTCTGGCCCTCTACCCCTTACAGCATTTGAGTTTGCAACCTCTACTCAATGACCGGGCAAGGAGAAGTCCAGGAGGCCCAAAGAATTCTTTTCCGAATCCCCAGCTGCTACCAAGTGGCATGACTCTCTCCCTGCCTAGTTTCCTAGTACTTTTCTGTACTGCCCTCCCTGCCCCCACTGGAATGCACCTCCCACAAGAGCCAGCGCTTTGCCTAGTTTTGTTCCCTGCAGTGCGCCCAGTGCCTGCCTAGCACAGTGCCTGGTACCCACTAGGGTTCAAAAACGTGCACCGAGCAAATCAAAACCTCAATGACATACCACTTCACACCCACATGGATGGCTATAATTTTTTACAAAAGGAAAATAAATGTTGACAAGGATGTGGAGAATTTGGAACCCTCACACATTGCTTGTGGGAATGTAAAATGGAGCAACCACTTTGGAGAACAATCTGGCAGTTCCTCAAAAAGTCAAATACAGAATTCCCATATGATGGGGCAATTCCACTTCCAGGCATATACTCGAAAGAATTGAAAGTAGGTGTTCAAACAAAAACGTATACACCAACATTCACTGCAGTACTATTCACAGTAGGAACAGCCCAAATGCCCATCAGTTGATGAATGGATAAATTACATGTGCTATAGCCACACAATAGAATATTATTCAGCGATAAACTGGAATGAAGTACTGATACATGCTACAACACGGATAAACCTTGAAACCATTATGCAAAATAAACAAATCCAGACCCCAAAGGTCACATATGCGATTTCATTTATAAGAAATAGGTGAATAGAGAGAGACAGAAAGTAAATGAGCGGTTGTCAGGGGCGGAGGAGGGGAGGAATGGGGAGAATCAAATTTTCTCTTGGGGTGATAAAGATGTTTTGGAGCTAAATAGTAGTGATGGTTGCACAGCATTGTGGATGTACTAAATGGCTCTGAATTGAACACTTTAAAACAGTTACAATGGTGAATTTTATGTTATAGGTATTTATATATATAGAGAGAGAATGAATGAATAAATGAATGAATCAGCCACTGCTGTGGATGTCCCAGAGACCAGGTGCTGGCCAGGACACTCTGGATTATCTCAGCTCAGTCCCACCCCACCCACACCCACACACACCATCTATTCTAGGAGGGCTAGGAAAACGGAGCGGCAGGGCACCCACCTTTCAGGATTGTTGTGACAACTAAGTAAGACAACATAGCGAAAAGTCTTGGGTACATAGTAGGCCTACAGTAAGTGCCAGTTCCCTAATAACAGGCAGGTATGCTTTATTTTTAAAAAAAGCTTGAAGGCAGAAGAGATTCTGCTCACCCAGCTGGGTCTCTGATAAATGGTGGACACACGGGCAGCCCTTCCTGCAGGCTGAATGAATGGATAAAGACTACTGGATCCTAGCCTGAGTCCAGACATTTGGACAGAGGTTTTGCTGGGCAGCTTGACCACTGAGAGTGCCATCCCCCAAAGTTCTATCTGGCCCACATCCCTATTTGGAGGCCCCACAGATCCCATCACAGCTGAGCACAGTGTGAAACTGATACTACTTAATTTCTTGAGGTTCGATGACAGCATGCCTGATTTTCAGCATGGGAAATCTCCTCCCCCAAAGATGGTCCAGGCCACAAGTTGTGCCATTCTTGACTGATGGAGCTGGGACAGCGGAGAGCAATGAAATAGAAGCGAGGCCTCCGAGACCTACAGTGGCGTAGCAAAAGTGCTGGGGTCGCGGGGTTGAGTAGAGCTGTGGTGTATCCTGGAGTAGCCAAAAGGCTGCGGTGGCGGTGTAGAGCCAGAGAGCAGACGGCAGTGGATTTAGAGTCCTGCTTCAGGCATCAACCTGGTGGCCTTGCACCTTGATTTCTCTAAGTCTCCTGAGGATTTTAAGGGAGCTCCTTTAAGTAAATCCCAAGACACCTAAAATAGTATTATTGTTCCTCCTCGTCGTCTATATTATTGTACGACATGTGCCTAAACCTAATGTGGATGATGACTGCATAACGAATTTAGTAATTTAACATTCTGTTCTTTTTGTATTGGAGCTGGATGTAAATCAAAGTTCCACTTTGTCCCAGTTTGGAATACTTCAGGGAATCCCGGACTTGACTGATGGGAAACCAGACTATTTTCTAGTAATTCCACTACAGTTTGAGCGTCTATTCTAATCGGCCACTCTGCCGGGCATCTTCTCAAAGTCATCCTTTTTGGTCCAATCTTCTCAGGAGCCGCATGAGACAGATTCTTTATAAATGAGACTGAGAGGTTAAACAATCTGCACAAGTTCACATAATCAGGAAGTGAAGGTAAGATTAAACCTGAGTCCATCTGATGCCAAGGTTTGCCCCCCATCCAGTCATTTATTCATTTATCCAACAAGAGTTATTTGGAGATTATTAAGGACCACCCATTGCTCTGGGCCCTGGAGGGACAGATGACAGAGGTGTGGCCCTGGGCATCATAGAACAAACAGTCTAGCAGCAAGGAGACAGGTGGTTTCAATGCAGAGGGGCTATGAGTGATGCAGGTGAAAAAGGGGAAGGGGTTTCCAGGCAGAGCAAGTGGCTGGTATAGAGGCAGGGATGGGAGAGAGCCTGGTGGTTTGGAAAACCATAGATAATTGATTGACTGGAGAGCAAGGGCGAGGCCGAGTTATCTACAGTGGTGATCAGGCCAGATGACCAAAGAGCTCACAGACCACGCTGAAGAGCTCAGAACTTATAGGATCTTAAGCAAGGGAATGATATGATCAAATGTGCGGTTTCCATGTCATGTTGAAGCTACAAATATTCCTTGAGGTTCAAAAAAAACCAGTTGTCAGGCCTCCCCACTGCACAACTCTTTGACCCTGTTCATTCTTAAAAACACACATAGGGCGGGCCACGGTGGCTCAGCAGGTAAGAACGCTTGCCTGCTGTGCTCGAGGACCCGGGTTCGATTCCTGGTGCCTGCCCATGTAAAAAAAAAAAACCACACACACATATATTAAGGGTACGTACCTCTAAGGAGGAGATTGACATGTGGGTGGCTTATTGGGGAGATGCTGGAGCAACACCTTTCCAGGGGAGTCAAGGAAGCAGGATTGGGACCAGAGATAGCCAAACTGAACAGAGACCTCAGCTGATCCCATGGGGAGCTTGAAGTTGACCTGTCCTCACAGCAGACGAGGGGCCGCAGGCCTTGGTAGCTCTGACAGAGGGATGCGTGCAGGCAGCTGTCTTCAGTTGAGGGCAATTCCTGGGAGGGGGCTCAGCTAAGAGCAGCCAGCAGGCCACACTCCCAGCAGCGGGGGGAACGGATGCCTGGGTCTTAAAGGCACCACAATGTGTACCACGGCCTTCTTGGCACGAAGCTGTTTGCAAACAAGGTTTGCTGGGGATGTCTGTTCTGTTTCCCCGCCTTATGCCCCATCTGCTGCCGCAGGAGCCAGCCTCAATACATCTGGACGTCGGCGGGGACGTAATTCCCATCTGTTTTCTCCTCTCCTCCCCCAGGCCTCCTCTGCTGGGAACCACCCCACCATCCGGGACTACCACTGTATCTGTCAGATTTTCCCTCCCATAGGGCACCCCCTGGCTGCTCACAGATGGAAAGGGCTAATAGCCACGGGGTCTTCATGGCAAAGGGGAGGGAGTGTCCCCTCCCTTTGGTGACGCACACCACCAGGGGAGTCCTAAAGACGTGCAGCCTGTGTCTCAGTTTGGACTGGCCTTAGCTTCCTTATTTAGCCCCTGCTGGGTTAGGGAGTAAAAGTATCTAAAGCTATGGGAATCAACTGTGGCGGCACAGAATTTCTTGGGAAGCTTTTGAGAAATAACAGAGCCTGGGCCGCATTCCAGACCAATGGAATCAGAAACTCTGAGGGTAGGGCCCAGGCATTGGGAATTTATTTTAAAGTTCCCCTGGTGATGCTAACAGCAACTAGGGCTGAGAACCAGGGATCTCAATTTGAATTTATGAAGCTCTTTCAGGGAATGTGGAGGACAAAGATGATTCACAGGAGAGCTGGGAGGGCCTTACCTGGAGAAGAGATGATGGGAGTGGAAAAGCAGGAGCTAGAAATCACAGAAGGATGAACAAGGGTGCAAGCCCGGTTCAGGTAGAGCAGAGGAAAGCTGGAGAAGTTGCTCCAGGCCAGTGGTTGTCAACTTGTCTGCACAGTGGAGTCTACTGGGGGGCTTTGACAAAGGCTCACAGCTGGGCCCCATCCCCAGAGTTCTGGTTTAATTGACCTAGGTTTAGGTGAGTACCGGGGGTGTGTGTGTTGGGGGGAGGGAGTGTTGGTAAAAATGACCCAGGTGGCTCTGGACAAGGCTGAGAGCACCGGCTCTGGGCATGACACAGCTTCTTGCCTGTTGGCCCCACCAAGCAGGTGTCCAATGGTCTCCACCCAGTGTTGGCAAGCCAGCCACATTTCTCACCACCTGAACCCTGGGATGATGTCTTGAGCAATGCCAGTTGCCATCCAATCGAGATCCTGACACAGACACACCCAACCTCCCTTCTGGGAAAACCCTGGCATGGGGCTCCTCCGCAGGACCTAGGGCTGGCCTGCTGGTGTGTTTCTTATTCCCGGGAACTCAGACAGTGTCCTGGCCTGTCAGGCCCTCCCACTGAACTGCACAGGCATAGGGATATGTGACTTAACCAGTTTATCATTTTCTTGTACAATTTGTCTGAAAAGGAATTAGCTTTTTTTTTTGTCCTAAAGACAAATGTAGTACAGGATTGCCATAAAACAAATTTTTTTCTGAAGGATATGAAGCAGAAGATGAAAATCTCCTTAATCCCCAAACCCAGGGGTGACCCTCCTGGAGAATGAGGGAGCTGGCCTGGTGCACACGCCCCCATCTTCTCCTACTGAGCATAAACAATTTCACAGGCGAGACCGCTGTGGCTGTAATGATCAAGACGACAGACAAGACTACTCCGTAACCATGTCTGAACACAGACAAAAACAAGAACATTGTCCAAACCACAAAAATCACCAAACGTCTCCTACGTTCTCTATTCTGGCTAATAAGTAACAGCTGAAGCATTCAGAGACCCAATCATCTGTTCCTGGCATCACCCAACCAAGAGCAAAACTCTGCTCGCTTGAACCCTCCCCAGAAGCACAAACTCAAATACCCAATCCTTTCTAACATCCTCTTACGTGACGCCCCACAGTTCCCCACGGTGTGAATTCTCCCTGTCACCAAAGCACATAAGCCTGACGCAGGGTGCTCCTGGCGGTCTTTGGGCTAAAGGCATTGATACTATAAATGTTTTCGAATATATCCTTCCAGGCATATATAATTTCCTAGATATATATAATTATATATATAACTTTTTTATGCGATGGGGGTCACATTTCATTCATTTTCCGTGTGATTATCCCATTATTGCAGCACCATTTGTTGAATTGGGGGGGCGAGGGGGGCAGGTGGGGGCGGGAAGTGCACAGGCCAGGAATCAAACCTGGGTCTCTCGCATGGCCGGCGAGAATTCTGTCACTGAACTACACTTGCATTACCATATATTTTTATTTAAAAAATGAGAGGACACTATCATATTTTGCATCCACTTAAAAAAAATTAATCTCAGGATTATCATTTCAGGCAGCTGCATGTTTTGCTGTATAGATGTTTTATACTTACCTATACCGCTTTCAGTTTGTGTGATGACGTGTTTAAGCCCTTGGGGAGCAGCACCTATGCTTTGTTTTATATATTAGCCCGTGGCGCCGGCCCTCCTCAGCAGATTCACAGAGGGATTGCCTCTTTCTCAGGCTTCAGGTGTGGGAAGCCACAGGTGAGGGCGGGAGGCTGCAGCCGCCCCCCATGTGGCAGGACCCAGGCCCCTCCCGTGTGGTAGGAAAGGGACTCTGAGTGGGGGGTGGGGGGTGTGGTTCATGCTCCCCACCCACCTCCAATGTGTCACCCATACAAAAGTCGGGGAGGTGGGATGCCTTGACCCTCGGCTTTCAGAATAGCCACTGCAGCAGAGGGGACTCTATTTGGGGCAATTAAGCTTAGAAACCATTTTTGACAGATTTTATGTTTCAGAGGAAGGTTCCCCGCTGCAGTGAAACCAACAAAAATTCTGAAACAGCAAGGTCAGTGGTGCTTTATGAATTAATTCAAGACAAGTCCATTAAATCAACACCTGGTCACACTCAGCTCAGTGTTTCTCAAGCTTCGCTGTGCATGGGAGTCACCTGGGGACCTGGAGCCTATGGGATCTTGATTCCCTAGCTTTGGGGTGGGCCCGAGATTCTGCATTTCTAAGGCGCTTGCTTCCAGGGATGCCGTGCTGTGATGCCGCAGGTGATGCTGGGACCGCACTGTCTGGCTGGGACCAACGGTCCCCCAAGGTAAAAGGAACAGGTACACCTGCCCTGGTTGCTTGCCTGGTTCCACCCGAGACAAGCCTTCAGCAAATTTCGAGGGGTGAATGCACTGGTTAGATGCCCTGTTCTCTAGCAGGTAAGATGGGAGCTTTGACAACACAGACCTTTCTGCATTTGGGAGTCATGAGGTGGCATGGGCCACGGGTGGGGGCTGAGGTGGAGGGAGTGGGAATGGCCCCTGAACTTTCAGCAGCAGACTTAGCTGAAAGCTTAAGTAGACCTGCTCTCAAAGTGCTCCCTTTCAAGGAGCTCATGACCCTGAGCCCTCAGGCTGGCATCTTCCTGCCCATCTCCACGATTTCCTCCATATAAAAGTGCATTAGTCAAGTTCAGAGATGTAGACAGAAATAGGTTCAAAAGAGCTCAGCTAATTTAATAGCTAACAGATTCATAATCCCCCAAGGCGGGGATTCCAGGAGGTTGGAGAGGATTCTCAGGCAAGCCTTTCTCTCTTCCTCCTTCTAGTGCCAGAAACTTAACCCAATTGGACATTTCTCATACTCTCCGTCACTCCCCACTGCCTCCACCACCACCGTGGGTCCCTGTTCGACCCCCTCACCCCCATTCGACAAGGGTTGCAGAGGGGCTTCGGGACAATATCAAAGGAATGGTGTCGGTGCTTCTGGGACTAAATTCTGCATTAAGCAGCCCTGAGATTCCTTTTTTCTTTTGGTCCCAGCGCATCCAATGTAGTAGTCACCAGCCACACCTGCTTACTTATTTACATCAATTAAAATTAAATAAATTTAAAAATACATTTCCTCAGTTGCACAAGCCACATCTCAAGTACTCAAGAGCTGCATGTGGGCAGGGCAGGGGCTACTCTAGTGGATGGCATTTTCATCCTCAGAGAAAGTCCCACTGAACAGCGCCATCGAGATGTTTCTCATTAAAACCCAACGGGGGGCGGGCCACGGTGGCTCAGCAGGCAAGAATGCTTGCCATGCCAGAGGACCTGGGTTCGATTCCCAGTGCCTGCCCATGTTAAAAAAAAAAACAAACAAAAACCCAATGGGGCCACAGGGTGTCTTTGTGTGTATTAGGAAAAGGCACCCCTTCCTTAGGACATCTCACTGCCCCCTGCAGGAAAAATATAGCAATAAATGTACAAATCCAAAAGTGTGCTGGGAACGGCACCCCCCACACACCCTGTTGAGCAGGGCACAACCTGTGCCGCCATATGCAGCAGCCCCAATGAGGAAAGTTCTTCGTCACTCCCTTTAACTCAGCTTTTCTCTGTCTTCCTCATTTTCAGAACATGGCCGCTTATCTTTTCCCTTCTATGGGGATTTCTGCAGCGGTTCCTTACATTATTTTCCTGTGGTTGCCTGAATATGTTACCACAAACTGGGTGGCTTAAAACAACAGAAATGTATTGTCTCACAGTCCTGGAAGCCAGAAGACTGAAATGACGGGGTCTGCAGGGCCAGGCTCCCTCTAAAGGCTCTAGGGGAGAGTCCTTCCTTGCCCAATGCCAGCTCCTGGGAACTCCAGGCATTTCTTGGCCTTTCCGTTGTTTAACTCGAGCCTGTCTCCATTTGCACATGGCCTCCTCTGCGTGTGTCTTCTCTTCAGTCCTTTGTAGGGTTACTTGCCATTGGATTTGGAACCCACCTGGACAATCCAGGATGGTTTCATCTCCAGATTCTTAATTACATCTGCAAGGACCTTTTCTTCCAAATAAGATCATGTTCACAGGTTCTGGTGGTTGGAATGTGGACTCCCCTTCTTTGTCAGATGAGTGTCCTAACTCTTTGCCCCTCGTGTGGACTCACTCAGCAACCGCCTGACTGATTCTCCTCTAAACTGAATTGTCTGGAACTAAAGCAGAGTCTCTCCCACCTCCAGGAGCCAAGACTCTCAGCTGCAGGCATGAGGCTGTATGGACCCCTCACCCGTTCCAGTGCTGCGGAGACGGCTCTGCTCCTCCCCACCTGAGAATCATCTGCATCAGGCACAGAGTTCATTCCTGTGGGAGGGTTTGCAGCCTCCCCCTGCCCCCACCCCGCCCCATTCCCCCTCTCTCTCTTCCACCCCGCTTCTGTTCAGTCCGGCCGGCCGGAGGCTCTGGAAGGACGTGGGGCTGACAGAGCGCAGACTGGAAACACAGGAGGAAAGGGAAGGGGTAAGCAAATAATGACAGTAACAAAAGTAATAGCGACAACACTTGTCCAGGACCTGCTAGGGACCAGGGGCTATTTTATATTCTTTATGGCTGACACGGTTGTCCCTGCCCCCATCCCCACCCCTCTAGGAAGTAGGTGCTACTACCCCCATTCAGAGATGAGGGATCTGAAGCAGAGAGGGGTTAGGTAACAGGCCCGAGTCTGGTAAATCTCAGACCTAGGATTTGAATCCAGGCAGTCTGGCTCCCAAATCCACACTCGAACCAAAAGAAGACATTGTGTGGGCCAGATATCTCTGGAGTCTTAGGCCAGCTGCAGGAGGTGAGAGGAGAGAGGTGCTTCTGAGAAGTGATACTGTGAGTCGTCAGCACAGGCGGTGCGAGGAGGGTTTGGAATTCCATTTTGGTGACTTTTGGCTGATGAACTGTGTTTCTTCAAACAGGACTTGAGCAGAAGCCCTGGGCTTTATGACACTGTCTAGCCTCCCTCCCCTCCGTGTTACCCCGTACAATCCAATATACATTCATTTTTCACTAAATAAATGAATACATGATTGAAGTTCATGATTAGAAGAAACGGAGCTCTCTTCCCTCCCAGTTCCCCCTCCTCAAGACTCCACCCCCCCACCCCTCCCACTACACACAGAACTGAGAGTTTCTTATCTCACTGACTTGAGAGGGACTTTGGGGGAGGAACAGTGACCCAAGGTGGTCTGTTAGACGTCCCAAGAAGTGCCCAAGGCCAGATGGGAGAGATAAGGGTGGCTTGACCTCTGTATCTGCCAAGGGCTAAGGGGACAGGGCTACATACCTGGAATGGCAGGGAGTGGGGGCGGGGAGCAGTAACACACCATGGGGACCCCTATTTGTATCGCCGGAGAACCGCTTCATGCCAGAGGAAAAGGGGATCCTGGAGGGCACTTGAATTACCAGCTCCACAGTCTTACCAAATTCAACCATTCACACAGGCCAGATTTATGAGGTTGGTCAACAGGGAGTGTGGTTTCCAGTATGTCAGGAATTACCAAACGAGATGTCCAAGGGCAGAGCCTGGGGACAAGCCCCAGTGAGCTAAGACCACTGCAGCCTGGGCCACGCAGCCCTCATGCAGCTCTGAGGGAAGAGGGTTGAGAGCCAAAGAGATGGAGTTCCTGGAGTGGATGCAGAGAGCAGCTGTTTCCTTTTAGCATTATTTTCTAGTGGAAATTTCATAGTCACAAGCCAACTCTTGAAGTGGGGGTAGGCAGGAACTTGATGGTCATAGAATAACAGGGGAGGTATTTTCTCCTGAGCTAGATCAGAATTGTCCTGGGCAGCACAGTGCCATAGCGAGGACCCAGATTTTAGAGTCAGAGTGGTCTGGTTGGGATTTCTGGCTTTACCACTTACTGTGTGACCTGGGGAAAGTTCTGTAACCTCTCTGAAGCTGAACGCTCATAGGCTGTTAGTTTCCAGCCTCCCTCCTTTTTTCAGTTCTCCAGCGAATGATCTGGTCCCACATCTCAAACCGAAGCCCCTCAGGGCAGCCCCAGGCCTTGCTGCGTCCTCCCTCCATGCTCACTGGAAAAGGACAGGAAAGCAGCCCCCACAGTCCACAGAGAGGGCCCTGCAAGGGTCAGACCCTCACCGGAGCTAGCATAGCAGGTAGCCTGCAGTGTGGGGATGGGGGCCTGCAGCTTCCATGGGCTCAGACAGGAATGTGCCCTCACCTTCCCCTGCCAGAGCACCTTTGGGCAGTGCACAAATAACTAGTAACATAGCTAATGCCCCCAGGTTGGCACATCAGGCCTCACAGGAAAGGCTCAGGGCTATGCAGTGACCTCAGCCCCCGAGAATGTGGGGGAATTCTGAGTGAGGCAGGGCACAGCTAGGCCTGGAGGGGAGGGCAGCACAGGCTGGGGAGTTTATCAAGTGAGCTGGGTATTTACTGTACCCCTGGGTATCTGATGTCAGGGTAGCCCCTCCAGCCCCCGGGGGACAGGATGGCAGGTGTCTGAGGGCCCTGGGCACCTGTGGTTGCCTGGCCTCTCCTGCACTGGCGACAACCCTGAGAAGCCTGGACTGTTTTCAAGGCTTCCCACTGCACCTGTTGAGCCTGCGTGTTCCCTCCTCAGAGGTCTTGCCTCCCTAGAGCTCAGTCTCTGGCATAAGCCTGTCAGTCTCCTTAGCAAATGAAAATACAGGGTGGTCGATTAAATTTGAATTTTGCCTAAATGAAATGAAACTTTTTTCTTAAGTATATATGCTCCATGCACTATTTGGGAAATACTTAGGCTGAAAAATTATTGTGTATCTGAAATTCCAATTTAACCAGTTGTCTTGAATGTCATCTGGCAACCCTTAACCCCACCTCACTTTTTAAATTTCAAGAGTGTCCCTCTTTTCTGCTTTTTATTTGTGGGGAAGACGTGAAAATAAGGGCACACACAGTCATAATTGTTTCCCGTGTTACTGTCAATATTAATTTGGTTCAAAAGCTTTGGAACATGATTGATGTTTGCAAATATTTAAAAAATTGAACTTTTTATTAACAACATACTTTACAGTCACCTATTGTAATAACCTCTAGTGGATATATATTTTTTCTTTCTTTCTTTCTTTTTTTTTGTTATCCATACGTGTTTTGGAAATGTCCAGCTAGGATGTAAGAAACCACTCTATTCTTACTTTACTACAATGCCATTAAAGGGAAGTATCCTTTCACTTCTCTCTTCTCTGTTTAGACATGCCCAGTCACCAACATGCACACTGGTCCGCAGCCCTAAAGGGAAGCTGTTAGGCAGGTCCCAGCTTTCTCAACAGGGCCTCACTGGTAAGTGCAGACACCCTGGGGTGTGCACTCTTCAAACCCAAGGCCTAACTCTATGGGCCAGGACCAATGTGGCATCTCCTGCTGGGTACACGTGGGGCTGTGGGGACTGTGCCCCCTCTATCTTTGCTCCCTTCTGCTCCTTTCCCCATCTTTCCTCCAAAATAACAGAAATTTCAGGGTTCCAATGTTCAGGGTCAGGGGAGTTGGTATGGCCATTACTCTTCCAGGGCAGACATAAGAGGTCCCAGGGTCTCTGTCTCTGTGCATATGGCAGAGAGAGGCCCCTCAGCTTGGAGGGTCTGTCCTGGCAGCCACCTAGGAACGCCCAGCTGTTCCTCTGGGTCACTGCCAGACCAGTGTGGGGCCCTCCCTGCCCCTGCTGGGGAGCCAGCCTCCGCCCAACCCAGCTGAGTCCGGAAGTTCAGAAGCCAGTCCTCTGACTTGTCCCTTCTCAGCCCAGCCGTCGCCCTCACCCTCCCACAGGCAGGGCCTCCCTGAGCTGGCCCTCCAGTTCCCCAGATGCAGATTCTCTCCTCCCTGTTTCCTCCCCGCCTCTTCCCAGGCCTCCCTCCCAGGATGCCCGAGGACTCTGTCAAGTTGCCTTAATGAAGCAAGGTTGCCCCATGCCAACATCACACCCAGCTTGGCTCAGAGAGTGTGACATGGGGTGCATGCCACCCAAGAGGAGCCCCATCAAGTCCCAGGTTGCTAGCAGGGCAGGGGCTTAACGGCACTCACCTCCCTTCCCTTCCCACTGGCTGGGAAGGTCTTTCTTCCATTTTCCATCTTCTTGTTCCAGCTAAGGACACAGAGGTAGGCTCTCCATCTCAGAGTCAACATTGCTAGGTGCAAATCTGGGCTCCCCCACTTGCTACCTAAGTGACCCTAGGCAAGCTACTTCATCTCTGTGTCTCAGAGAAGAATAACCACGGTCCCTAGATCATAGGGCTGTTGTGAGGATTAAATGAGGCAATGCATGTCAAAAGTTTTAGAGAAACACCTGGCATGGAGTGAGTAGTTAATAAACGTTAGATGTTGGCTAATAGCAGACTGGCTGAGAGTCTGCTGTGGTCACTGACACACAACATGGGGCACCAAAGGGGAGACATAAGTAATTAAAGGTACGGTCCTCATTCTCAGCTCTTGGGTTCCCTGGAATAAAACCCAAAAGCAACCTGCATGGTAGATTCCTATTGTGCTCTGTGGCCACCCAGAATCCCATGACAGCTGTAGCTGGGTTTGGTAGAAATCTCACATTGGATGCCCATTACTCCCCGAGGGAGAAGCCAGAAACCTTATTTCCCAGCATCCCTTGCTGGAACAGGCACATGAAACAGGCTCTGTCATCAGACGCCTTCGGATGAGACCTAGGGTAGGGGCTGTGACATGAAGAAGCAGGAGACTTCAGGCAACCCAACGGCAAAAGACTCTCCCCCATGCTTTTCCTCCACTTTCCTATAGAAGAGGAAGTGCCTATTATTTTGCGTCAAACCAAATTCCTGAGAACAGGGAATTTGGTCTGTTTTATTCACTTAGAAGTTCCCCAAGAGAAATGACTGTTCTTCATGGTTCACAGTGCAGGATACAGAAGACAAAGAAAGGCCCTATATTTAAAAACCCCCAAGCTTCTCATCCACTGCCCTCCGGCCTCAGCTGTGGCATCTGCAGAGCCACCTGAGGCAATGGGGACCCGGGGGGCTGTGGCAGCAGGAGCTTCTGATGGGATGCAGTACAGCCTGTGGCCTTCAGCCAGGGCTGAGAGCTGAAAGGGCTTTAGAAATCCTACCCCAACTCTTTCATTTAAAAAGATAACGTTCTCTAGACCCAGTGAGGGTTTAACTAGCCCCCTGACTGGTCCCTTTCCACCCCATGGCAGAGCTACACCAGACTAAATGTCAAGCTCAGCTGGAATGATGCATCTATAGGGACTATTTCAATAGATCTTCCATGCTGTGGTGCTTACCCAAAGGTTTCTCTTTTCTTTCTTTGGGTTCTTTTTCCCATGCTTAGCAGAGTCACGCTGAGGAGGCACTTAGTGGCAAGAAAGTCTGTGGGTTTTGAGAACAAATAATAATCATGCCAACAGTCCATACGATTATTCTTGTTACATACTTCCCAGCCTGATTTCTTTCAGGTACAGTCTAATTTCTCTATGGTAGTGACTTGGGGGTGGGGAAAAGGGTCTGTGCTGCAGAGTTGCTAGGCTAACGATGGCTAGGCTGAAAAGCTTCTCATTTGGACTTAGGTTGAGTGCACACATATGTGTGTGAGGGCATATATGTGAGTGCATACGTGCGTGTACGTGTGTGTGTGTCAGGTTTAGGAAGGCTGTTTCCCAGAAAAAGAGGCAGCTGCCCACGTCCTGCAAGGTTAGCTGCCTGTCCCGGCCTTCCTGCACCTCCCTGTGATAACCAGATCTTAACAAGAACCCATGCTACCCAGCAGGGTCACTGGGAGTGCAGGGTTCAGCCTACAGCCGGGGCTGGGAATGGGCCTCCTTTGTATTGAGAAACGTGAGCCTCCTGGATTCCTGGATTCCAGGCCGGGTGTGTCCCTCACAGAGAGCCCTTTGTGCCTGGCAGAGGGTTGGCCCCGTTTGTTCTGGCTGCTGTCCCGGCACTGCCCTCTCCCCCCACCCTGCCACCCCGCCCCGGGGCTCCCCACCTTTCCTCTGCAGCTGTGCCTCCCTTCCTCCCAGGATGCAGACACCCCACTGTGGGCAGTGCATATGGGAGGAGGCCTGGGCCTTGCCAGAAGCACGATCCTGGGGATCCTGGCCAGAGGCCGGGGTGCTCCAAGGATGGCTGTGATGGAGAGGAGGCTGAAGGCCGCTGGGGCACAGGGTGAAGATAAGGCCATCAGGGGCCAGGCCAGGGCCTACGGCTGGTGTTTCAAAACCAAGGAACGCTTCCAGGCGCATGCTGCCGGGGTAGGGATGGCGGGGACAGGACTGGGGGGTGGCGGCGCTACAGCGTGATCTGCTGTTACTCGGAAGGCCCCAGCAACTGAAGGTCCCTGATTAGAACTGCCACTGTTCATGTTTCTTTAAAGTATTAAATTAAAACACACACACACAGAAATCTCATGATTGTCAGCCCTCCTCCCCCGCTGCCGGCTTCCATTATGAATCTGTGGCATCTTCTACTGAGAGTTAATTACATGTTGTGTGAAAGATACAGGGCTTCCTTTTGCATTTTTCTCTTCTTGATGGGTTCTAACCTTTTTGGCTGCCTTCCTCTGCTTCCTCCCCGTGAAAGGAGCCAGCTCTCGCCAGCCCTGCCCAGGCCCTCCCTGAGCCAGCCAGCCAGTGGGGGCCCTTCCAGTCCGGTCTCATTTCCCACTGTTGGGAGATTCGGCTCCTGCCAGAGTGCCAGGGTTATGACAAAGCACAAATGGAAGGTGTCATTTAAGTGCCAGGCACTTGAGCTGATCTCTTTTTGCATACATGGGGACGGTCAGGTGGATGGAGGGTGGCCATGGCTTCCCGCAGCCATCTAGTGTGAAGGTTCAGAAAGGGAACCCGACCCTGCAGGAGAGTAGATGCAGAATTTCACAGTTGCCGTTTTATTCTTGGTTCTTCTTTTTTTTTTTTTTTCTGATTGCTCCCACACATAGACAGATATTTTCATTCTAGGGATGGCTCATCCGTTCCCCCAAGAGGCTGTGACCAACTCCTGAAGCAACAAGTGTGGACTAATATCTTGAATTATTGCCTCTTTAGGCAGTGTTGAATTTCACCTGCTGATGAGAAGGTTAATTGCACAGCTGTTCGGCCCTCTCAACATGTTACAACTCCCCTTGGACTCGACAAGTCACAGCATCTCAGGGCTGGAAAGGCCTCGCGACCAGGGCACACCTTGAAGTGGAGACTTTTCTACTGACCTCAGATATTGCTCCCCTAAGCCAGCCAATAAAGGAAACATCGGGATTGTGAGTAAAAAGTAATCATGTCTATAATTACAACTCTACACACGGAAAACCCACTTTTTAATGGGGGGAAACCTTTAATTGCCGGCTAATGTTTTCCTGCCTTTTAAAAAATTCTAAACTAGAATAGAGTCTGAAAATGCTAACTCACTTTAATTTTCAGCCTAACGAATTAAGAAGAGCCATCTTTTATAATCACTGGATTAATAAATTTTAAGCACGGGATCCAAAATATAGAATACAATTATGAATTTTCTATTATTTTGAACATTGGGCTTTGTGGCTTCCCATCTTTGGTACAACTACTAAATGACCTTATAATAAGAATCACTTCCCGATTATTTGGCTTTTCTCATCAAAGCATAGTATACAGCATGGAAGAGCTGAGGGAGCAGGAACAGCTGGCTAACAAACCACACTGGATTTCTGATCACTGGGTTGTCCATAGCCTCTACGGCTGGAGGATCTCAAACCCAAATGTGCAGAGCCTGTTAAAATGCAGATTCCTGGGCCCAGAAGCCAGAGATTCTGATTTATCAGGTCCGAGGTAGAGGCCCAAATTCTGTATTTTTAAACAAGCATGATAGGTAATTCTGATGCAAGTACTCTCATGATTGCATGTTGAAAAATTCCAGAAGGGTCTATGGCTGTGCCTTATAAGTACAGCCGCTGCACAGCTGCTGATGCTCTCTTTCCAGCCAGAATTTCTCGAGAACACCAGTGTGATGGTTTCAAGCTGCATGACCCCAGAAAAGTACGTTCTTAAAGTTAATCCATTCCTGTGGGTGTGGACCTATTTTAAGTGGGATCTTTTGGTGAGTAGGATCTTAAGATGTGAACTACCTCATGCAGGATGGGTCTTAATCCTGTTACTGGAGTCCTTTATAAGAGAAAGAAACAGACAAAGAGAGAGAAAACCTGGAAATAGGAAGCTGAAAGCAAGGAAACCCAAAAGAGAAGGGAAAGACCAGCAGACCCCACCAAGTGTCTTGCCATGTGACAGAGGTGTCCAGAATTGCTGCAGCCAGTCTTCCAGAAGACAGCATCACCTGCTGATGCCTTGATTTGGACATTTTTCTCAGTCTCAAGACATAAGCTTGTAAGTTAATAAATTCCCATTGTAAAAGTCAACCCATTTCATGGTATCTGCCTTTTGGCAGCCTAGCAAACTAGAACAACGAGGAGATTGTTTTTATAGACTTAAAAATATTAGTTTTCTCCTTCCCCCTAAAGTTAATGCAGAGAACTCAGATAATGCCATAATAAAAAATAATAATAATAAAGCACTCATGATTCCTGCATTGGAGGGAAAAAGACTGTTAATACCACTGTGTTTCCTTTTCTTCCTTGCATGCTTTATATAAAGTTGACAATATATTGAATATATAATTTTGTATCCTTTTAAAACCTAACATTTCATTTTCCTTCATGTGATTTTTTTCTGGAAAGATAATTTCTAAAGGCTGCATACTATTCCCATCATGTGGATGCACCCTATTTGAATAACGTTCCCTTAACTGTTGGGTATTGATGTTACCATAATTATTTTAAAAACTGTGATGAATGTCTTTGTGTATAACATTTTATCAACATTTTGGGGGCCTTTCTTTAGCTGGATTCCTAGCAGGGTTTTGTTGCAATAAAGGATGTGAATATTTTTGCAGCTCCTGATACAGACATTGCCAACTTTTCCCATTCATCCCTGACCAGCATATAGAATACCACTCCTCAGCCTGAAGGTATTTTTAAGGTTTATAAAGGATAGCCCTCTTACCAAACGTCTCCTGGGCTGGTGTCAACTAAGCCAAAAAGGGCTGAGGCACAGAAGGCAGTTCTTGCTCTCTCTCAGAAGGGTGCCCAATCCAGCCCGGTAGTCTGTCCTTCCTGGGAACATTTCTTGCTCCTATTCATGGGAGCAGGTATCTAGCCAGGACCTGTCCAGGGCCAGCAAGGCACTCCTTAGAGTGGGGTCTGGTTTAGGATTTTCCTCGAGATCACATTTCACAGGGTAAAAGGGCATTTTTCTCCAAACTCTCAGATTTGACTCTCTGGAACAACTGTTTATTGTCTCTTTCAGTACCTCTTGGATTCAAGCCAGGCAAAGCCTCATCTGGTGGCTCAAACATGCCCAGTGTCAGGGGAAAAAGTCTTCTTTTTCATTGATTAGGCCCCAGACTGATTCATTATCAGGCTTCTCTCAGGCCCAAGCCCCTGATCGGATGACAGCCTGTGCTACTACTAAATTCCTTACCTTGCTTAGAAATGTCAGTCATTTCTCCAGCGGCTTCTGAAACTGGGGCATAGTGGGGAAAATAAGATTCCTCACTGTTCTCTCTAGTTTGACCTTGACTCTGGACATACACAGAGCTGAAGAACTCCATACAGAAAAGATGATATATACTTAAGGAAGTTGTTACTCCAACACTTAGAAAGTTTAGAGTGTTTTAACCTTTACTGAGTGCCTGTCTGTGCCACTTGCTCTGCTCCACAAAGGAGCCCTAACAGGTTGGTATAATGATCTGGGTCTTACAGGTAAAGAAAGTGAGGCCCAAAAAGGTCAGTGGGTGGCCCAAGGTGACAGACGTAGGACATGGTAGAGCCAGAAGTGGGTCCGAGACTTTCTAATGCAGAGTCCACTGCTCTCTGACCTATGATGTGGTCAAGAATGGTTTGGAGAACCAGTGGAAGCAGCTTCTAGTGAGATGATAAATGCCAACAAGGCAGGGCAGGCCACAGTGGCTCAGCAGGCAGAGTTCTCACCTGCCATGCTGGAGACCTGGGTTTGATTCCCGGTGCCTGCCCATGCAAAAAAAAAAAAAAGCCAACCAGGCAGGCCAGAGGTTTGGAAAGTCTGTGCCAACCCTTTTGGGGCAGCTGCTCCTAGTTCAGCTCAGTGTCATCTCCATCTTTTCTGGTGTCTGCAGCAATATAAAATCTGGTTATCATACGGTCCCTGAAAATGATCTCATCCCTGCTAATTCATCTCCTGATTTTATATCTCACTTTCAACACATCTGTTCCCAAAAAGTGATGAAAAAGTGAGTCCTCTAAATGCATAAAAGGAATCTTATATTTAATAGATTCCTCTGGAAAGAAGTTTTGTGAAGGGAAGCAGCCCCTAATTTATTTTTTGTATGAATGTGAATTTACGCACAGCGGGATGCGCTGTGTTTCTGCATGCAGATGCACACATCGCAGTTGGCTTTAGTGACACACAGCTCTATTCCACGGACCCTCCAGTCTAGGGGATGAGCTAAGGCTCCTCTTGCTGAACAGCTACTGGGGGTCTGTTAGGATCATGAGCCAGGGTCAGAAAAGCGGGGCTGAACTCTCAGGCAAAGAGCAGGCTGGGTCAAAACCAAGATGAAGCTCTGGTGGAAGCAGGCACAGCAAACAGGAAGCTCGTGAAGCACTGAGAAAGCCTGTAGGGACCAAACATAGGGGCAGAGGAGGGCAGAGCTGTCCCAGGGGAGCACCCCCTCCCCCCAGGAGGAAGCTACAAGGATGAAGTTCTTGGCCTGCCAGTGGGCTGCTTCTGGGTGGAAAAGGAAGCTGAAAGGCCAAGCAAGGCATGGCAAGGGTTACAGAAGACATGCTGAGGGCCAAGTGAATTCAGAGAAGAAATGGAAGAGAGCAGCTTCACAGAGAAGGTAGCCCAAGTCAGGACATGAGAAATCAGAATTTGAAACAATGAAAGGGGGAACTCCTACCAAGAGAGTTTGGGTTCTCAGCCTGAAAAAAAAGTGTCACGGTGGGGGTGGCGGTGTATGTGGCTTAAATATCCGGCCACAGCCGCCTCCTCCACCTGATCTTAGTTTCCAGGATAATCCCCACTGGTGCAGCCCACGAACTTCCCCAAAGGGCAACCACATATGGCCTGGGACCTTCCACCACTAACACTTTCCATACCTATCCCTGGCCATTATTTCTGCCCCCTGAGGTAACTGGACTCTGCTTCTTGTCCCATCTCAGCAAATTAGACCCCTTGGTTTCCGAAGGACTGTCATTTTTAACTCTTTTTCTACAGAGGCCTGGAGCACAAGGCTTCCCAGAAGTCTGGTTCAATGCTATTTTGAGCTAGATTGGAATGGCAGAAATAAACCACCCACCAGCATGCTGGGGGAAGGCTGCCCAATGGGATGTGGGCGGGAGCGCTTATTCTGCCTGAGTTTGAAGGAGGGTCGATCGGGGGCAAAGGAGAAGCTCACATGGTCCCTGTCAAGGCTGTGCTGACAAACAGCTCTGGACAGATCCGGAAGGTTTTGTTCTCCCAGCTGTCCGCTACTTCTGTCTGTAAGATGAGACATGGACACCCCCTCCCCGGGCTGGCATCACTTGTTGAACGATGGCTTTTGGCTTTAGAAAGAGCAGCAAGTCAGATCCCGGAAAGAGGCCGAGAATTCATTCCAGCTGGAGGCTCACCAAATGACATTTGTGTTGCTCATCCTGGGGGTGGGGGGGGGTGGGTCATGTGATGGGAAGAGTGAGGTGGGATAGGATGAGAGGGGTGAGGTGGGATGGGATGGGAGGGGAGAAAACCCAAGCGCCTGTGGATGTTTGCTGCTCCTCCTCTCCTTTCCTGTGCAGGTTAAAGAAGCTTCCAGAGGCCACTTAGTAGATGCCATTTTAGGAATCCTGTGCCCTCCGTGGGCTTTCTGGAAGGACAGAGGTAGCTTCTCAAAGTACTACTGAACAGGGTCGGGTCTCAGTGGCACACCAAACCGCCCAGCTCCCTCAGGCCATGTTGCACATAGAGGAGGTAACCCAGCCTCTCACAAGGCCTCTTCCCTTCCTTTTCATCTTTCCTTTAGGCTTTGGCCTAAATTCTCATGTAGCAGGAAACTCAGTTTTTCAAGGACTCCAGTTATGTCCTTTGCATGCTCTCAAAATTCTACCATCTAATAAGGGGGTATATGGGAACTTTGTATTTTCTGTACGATTTTTCTGTAAACCTACAACTCCACTAATAATATTATATATTTACATATATATATATATATATTAAGGTTAGTGTTCAGCCAAAAAAAAAGTCTGCCTTTTATACCTCCTTCATTCTTCATACCAACACCCCCCCACCCCCACCCCATACACACACCTCAATTTCACTGGACTGCCACCCACCCTCAGTTTACTGGGTTACTTGAATTAAATTTAAGTCTTGGGTGCCTCCTCCTAGCCCCACCCCACCGTGGTGCCCCCACAGCTGTCCAAGGAAGGAATTAGGCTAGGCTATTGGGGTTTTTCGGGACCAATCCCAGGCGGGCAGGGTGAGTCCCCAGGGTAAGGGGCTCGACCACAGGTACTCCCACAAGAGGGAAGCAGGTCCGCTTATTCAAACATAAACGTCCCTGATATCCCGAGGCCGAGGGTGTGTACCAGTGGTTATTTTCCTCCCCCAGAAACTTGGCCCGAGACCTTTCCCAGCCCGGGCTTCCCACCCCTGGATCCTCTCCCCAAGCCGCTCTGGGGCGGGTCCAGCGCCTGCTTCAACACGTGGCCCGGAGGCGGCGGGTTTCCTCCCCGCCCCCACAGCTCCTTAGGGTGTTTTGCACCTCCCCTCCCCCTTTTCCTCCTCGCCCACCCCCGTGACTTCTCGTAAAAGGCTCCGCACCGCGACCCACCTCCGCCCTCCCGCGGCCGCCCAGCCGGTGGCTGCCCGCCTCCCCCGGAGGCCGCGCTTTCTCCCCGCCCCTGGCAGCGGGCTCCGCTTCGGAAACTGTTGACTCAGAGGGTGGCCGGGCGACCAGCGTCTGATGTCAGCTTGGAATGGGGCCAGGGAGGTGGAGGAGTGGGAGGGGGAGGACGATGCGGGCCGTGGGCGGGCGGGGCGGGAAGGGGGGCGGGAGGCGCCGGGGCCGCGGGAGGAAGCCCGGGCCGGGTGCGCAGAGAAGGGCCCCTAAGCCGGGTGGGCGCCGGGGTGCGGGCGCGGGGGACTGCGCTCGAGGCTCCCCGCTCCTCTGCGGCTGCCCGGGCGCCCGTGACTCACGCTGCGTCACCGGAGCAGATGCCCCGGGCGGCTGGAGGCTCCCGGGCTCCTGCTGACTCATCAGAAAGCCCGGCTGCGCTGCCGAGGAGGGCGGGGGGCGGCGCGGACGGGAGGGGCCGGGTGAAGGACCCCGGCAGGCCGCGGCCGAGGTCGTCGGAGGCGCCGGGTGCCGGAACCGCCCCCCCCCCCATGAGGCGGCTGCGGCGGGGGAGTGGGGGGTGGAGAAAGCAGGGACCGCTGGCATCCTGCCGTCCGGGTAACTCGCGGCGTGGGAGGGCGGCGGGCGACAGGGGGGAACAAATCCCCACCCCCGGGAGCCGGCCGGCCGCGTCGGGGCCTGCCCCCCCCACCCCATGCCCCCAGCCTGGGCACGAGAGGCTCCCCCGGGTGTCACGCGCGTCCTATTATGGGAGTGAGGGGCGGCGGCGGCAGGCGGTGCCTAATCACCAGGCTGGCTTCGGTGGCGCCCGAGGTCACTGAGTTTTTTCCTGTTGCCTTAGGACTTTGGGTCTGACTGCGCGAAGAGCCTGCACCGGCGTCAGGGGCTCGGAGCTTCCATTCCCGGCTTCACTCCTTCTGCCCTGTCCTCCAGGGGAAGCTGCGCTGGCGCTGGCGGAGAAGCAGATGGGGCTCCGCACCACAGGCCGGGTCACGGCCTGGCCCCAGCTCCTTCCTGCCTCTGAGACTAACCGGCTAACCGCAAGGCCCAGTTGCCTCCGGAAATGGAGCAGAGGGGCCAGAGGACTATCAGGAAGGGGTGTGGGCAGAGACGAGTTCTGGAACATGGACAAATTACATAGCATTCAAGAGCTATGTGAGGCTGCTTTCTGCAAGGTGTCCCACCCTTCCCAGTGACAGGCCGATAGGTCTTCACCCATCCCCACCCCCCCATTTACACAGTCTGGCCAGGGAGAGAACCCTGGAGAAACAGAGCAGTGATGTAGGTGCAGGAGCCTGCAGAGCTGGGTGGTGGTGGGACTGGGAGACTGCATGGTGGAGCTGGCATATGAACAGGGACCTTGGAGGGGAATGATTTGAACAGATGGGGAAAGTTCATTCCAGACAAACACTCTGGAACCAAAACCCAGAGGCAGGAAAGAGCAAGTTGAGTTCTGGGAATGGTAAGCAGTCCATTTTGACTGGACCAGATGCACTGATGTGGATCGCAGAAGCAAGTACGGTGGCCCAGAGGGACCGGGAGCCACGGGCTTGTGCCCTCTGCCCCTGGGCACTGAGGCATGCCAGTTCCCAGACAAATGGATTCTTTCCAAGAATTCCACAGCCTTGCTCAGTCACAGCTGCTGGAACCCTCTGCCTTGGACAGCTTTTATTATTTGGTGTCTAATTCAAATCCTCTTTTCTTTAGATTTCAAATAATTTTCCTATTCTGCCCTTTGATCACCATCCATGTGTATCCAGGGTCCATGTGTTTATCGACCCTGACGGCACACTGGAATTACCTGGAGATGCTCTAGAAAACATAAGTGTTAGTGCATGTCCCGCCCCCCGAGATTCTGATTTCATTGTTCTGGGGTGAGGCCCTGGCATCCACATTCTTTTATCAGGCCCCCAGGAGTGAGACCCACAGATGCAGATGATCATTATCAAGACTGTCCAGGTCAGGCCTGCACTCAGAGCCGAGCTCTTGGCCGCCAGGCTTCTCAACTCGTGAGAGTGGCCTTGGCAGATGTCCAGGAGCAGTTGGATTCCCTGAGGCTGGGAGTTGACATGCCTTTCCCAGGCTGCCACTCTGTGGGCTGAGGCCAAAGGTTCCAACAGGAAGGGAGGGTGAGGCCTCTGTTTCCCAAGAGCCAACTGACCTTTCAAGCCAGTGATAACCACGAGGAACCTCACTGGCGGGAAAACTAGGCGGTCAGGAGGAAATGCAGCCTTTTCCCATCAGCTCCACAGACCTGGAAGGGGTCCAGGAGGAGGTGGCACCATCTCCTGCAACAGAGGCCCTCACAGGTAGATAGGGAACCAGCTGAGGATAGACTGGGGGCCTGGGAAACAGGTCCTCCACTTTCTTACAATCAAAATGGAGGTGATGACTCCTTCCTCCTAGGGTCTGGAGATAACAAATGACCCTGCTTTCAGCAGGGGGATAGTTTTCAGTAAGGGCTCCCCCCACCTCCTGTTTTGCTGGAAATTCTTTTTATTCTTTCCACATCTGAGCCTCAAGACTCCTTGCTCAGCCTTTGCCCCCACCCCAGTCTACAGGTTGTGAGGAGCCACATCTGAATTCCTGCCTAAGGAAAGTCAGGCTGAGGAACTTGGCAGTGGCTCCTGTGCTGCGAGGGAAATGACATCATTTACCAAGGGGGTGATCAGGCTTCTCCTAGGACTGGAAAACAGCAATAGGGCTGTGAATCTGAGGAAGATCTAGGAGAACTAAAAAAGAATTTCCTAAGACAGTGTTGCCTAAGGGACTTGTGGGAATCTGTGAAAGTAGGAGACTCATCAGATTGTGATATTTACTCTTAAGAAATGGAACGGAAATCCGTATTTCCAGAGCACCAAGTCCTGGGACCACCAAGCAGAGCTGTTCCCATTTGACAGCTGAGGAAACTGAGGCTGAGAGGCATTCAGTAGCTTGTGGAAGTGGCCACAGCAAGCAAGTGGAAGACCTAGGATTGAAATCTAAAAAGAACAGTAGTTTTTAAAATGGGACAAGTTGTCCCCGCCTTTCCTCTCTAGGATCCCAGGTTTTGAGTTTCTCAGCTCAAGCCTTGTAATCACAGCCCTAAAAAAAATCGCACCTGATCTGAGGGCCGGGCATGAACTCCAAGGGGAAAGTATGTTACTGAAACCCCAGACACTGAAGAGAAAACTCTTATTAAAGGTACTCGGTGTTTATTGAAGGGTCTTTGCTGGCACAAATGACGGCAAACGACAGATTGTCAAGGCCTTGGGAAACGCAGAAGAGGGACCACAGGCCGGTGCCTTCTTAGGATTAGGGTTGGACAATTCCGCCCCTTTCCACTGGCAGTTACACCCTTGGGAGTCTCCCCAGCACCTCTCCCGGTATCACAGGCGTCTGGTGTAAGAACCTGCGGGTCTACTGGGACGTGGGTATTCGTCCTCTCATTTTACAGATTAGGAAATTGAGGCTGGACAGAGGCACCGCCGGGATTCAATTCTGGATGGATCTGACATCATAAATTCTTTCCCCCGTCCCCGAGGAGGGCCCTGACAACCGACCGCCTCCCTCTCGAGCCAGACTCTCCCCGCTGACGGTGGCCCGAGCGGAGCGGTGCAGGGCACAGGAGAAAGGGGCCCCGGAGGGTCTCCGCGCGCGTACTCCGAGGCCCAAGGCGGGGGCCACGAGCGCCGGGGAGAAGCCCATTTCCCCGCCTCCGGGCTCCCCTTTCCCCCTGGCCTGGGAACCCGACGCCGAGACGGACCTGGCGGCTACCCACCCCGTATCCGCCCGGGCCGCCAGGTGCCCAGGGGCCCGACCTCCCTTCCCGCCCCCGCGCCTGTTCCCAGCGCAGCCTGCGTCTCGGTGGTCACGTCTCCCCATCCGGCTCCAAAGTACGAGTCAGCCGCGGCCCCACCGACCCCGTAGGAGAGCGGGCGGGGGCGGGGGCGGGGGTGGGGGTGGGCGGTGCCGCGGACGGGGCGGGAGAGGGGAGGAGGGGGGGCCCCGACGGGCGGTGCCGCGCGCTGGGGCCGCGCCTCCCTCCCGCTGCGCCCCGGACGGCCCTGCCCCCAGGGCGAGGCGCAGGCCAGGGCCGGGCGCGGCGGGCGGGGCCCGGCTGGGGAAGCCACGAGGCGGCGCCGGCCGGTGTTGCTGGGGAGAAAAGCGCCGCCGCAGCCCCGCCGGGAGCTCAGCGCGCGCGGCGCCCTTGCAGCGAAGACCCGACTGGAGGAGGCGGGTGGGGGTTGGGTCTGGTTAGTAGAAATTACCGGTTGATGAAAGATCCCTATTCTCTTAAAAATAATAATTAAAAAGCGAGGCATGCGCATTGCAGGGAATTTTGGACGTGGAGAAAAAAGAAATAAATCCCTCATAATGCTTGTGTCTAGAAGGAACCACTCAGAAAATTATGGTGTCTGCCTTTCCAGGGCTTTATCTGCGCAGACCTTTGTGTGCTGCCGTCTGTACAGACTAAAACCACAGGTTGTGAGCTGTGCGGGAGCAGGGGCCGTGTTGGGCTGCGCTCCGGGGAGGCTGCGCTCGAGGTTAGAGCTCGGCGTGCTCCCAGGGTGTTACAGGAAGGGATGTCTGAGGAGGAGGGCAGCGGCGAGGTTACTGCACGGTCAGGTAGGAGATGCTGTGTGTTCCATTCACAAGCCGTGCCTCTTTTGTCATCTTACATGTAATTGTTGATTCGAGCCATGCTTTTCTCCTCCAGAGACTGCCAGCTCCCGCAGCCGGGACTAGGTCTGTTTGCCAGCCGTGGCTCTCCCAGCCCCCGACTCGGTGAGGAATGGGTGAATGAATAAATGAATGATAAATGTTCCACCCTACTTGCCCCTGGAGTAATGCGGGAGTTCTGGTCACCACATCTTGGGTCAGAAAGAGAATCAGAATCACTGGGGGATGGAGGGTGGGGGGAGTTCATCCATCCAACAGAGGCTTTGTGCTAATTTGGGGAGTTAAAACGGATGCGACCTCTATCCTCAACTATGAAAAGATGATAGACCAGAAGGATCTACCAGCCAGAGGGTGAGCAGGAAACAGGTGGCACATTCAATTTGGGTAATTTCAGGAGATTTCCATTAAGGAATTATTTACAAGAGTGTGGGTAGGTGTCAGGCGACCGATGCTCCAGTGCCCTTGGGGACGCAGGGCAGGGCAAGATAAGAGTGGCTAACCAGACCCAGAGAAAGAGAAAGGGCTGGATGGAGGAGGCCCTTGCAGCTCAGGCCTTTACTGGGCTCAGACAGCCAAGTGTGACTAAGCAGAGAGCAAGCCCAGAATGACTGCCCGGCCTTCCTCTCTTCGCTCAGGCTTTCCCTTCTGCTTTGCTTGAACTGAAAGTCTGAGGACAGAGGCACCCATTAAGATGGACCACAAGCGTCACCTCCTGGATGCAAAGCAAGGTGGAGAAAGGCAGAGAATGGGTGGGAGAGGCAGCTGGAAGCTACCAGCACAGAGACCAAGTACACACTGGCCTGGAAGAATATGTAGGGTTGTCACCTCAGCCACAGACACTATGAGTACAGGCTTGGTCTGGACAGGATCGGGGCTGGCTGAAAGGATTCAGAAGCACATTCAGAAGCGGGGGTGGGGGTGTCACAAATTAAGGTGATGCCCAACTGCAAAATATTCTAATGTCGGTGCTTAGGTCAGGTGAATTTAGGACAAAGAAAAGGAAGTGCTGTCTCACTCAGCCTCTCAGAATGGACTGTGCCCGCCAAGAGGTGATACCAATGGGAAAATTTGCCTGAGGACATGAGAGGTAAATGTACTGGGACCCATTCTGAATCTCCAAAAGTGCAAAAGAGAGCAAGACCTCTTGGAGAGGTGGAGGTCAGAGATGCTGTTCTCACCTTGGTGAATCAGTATATATATATATTTTTAAATTAATTTTTTAATTTTTTTAAAATACCAAAAAACAAAACGCAAACATTCTTAACTTTTGATCATTCCGTTCTACATATATAATCAGTAATTCACAATATCATCACATAGTTGCATATTCATCATCATGATCATTTCTTGGAACATTTGCATCTATTCAGAAAAAGAAATAAAAAGATAACAAAAAAATTCATACATACCATAACCCCCACCCCTCCCCCTCACTGATCACCAGCATTTCACTCTAAATTTATTTTAACATTTGTTCCCCCTATTATTTATCTTTATTCCATATGTTTTACTCGTCTCTTGATAAGGTAGATAAAAAGAGGATCAGACACAAGGTTTTCACAATCACACAGTCACATTGTGAAAGCTATATCATTATACAATCATCTTCAAGAAACATGGCTACTGGAGCACAGTTCTACATTTTCAGGCAGTTCCCTCCAACCTCTCCACTACATCTTGACTAACAAGGTGATAACTATTATTTTTTTTTAATTTGCATATGGGCAGGAGGCACGAGGGATCCAACTCCAGACCTCCAGCACGGCAGGTCGGAGCTCTGCCTGCTGAGCCACGGCAGCTGCCCAGGTGATAACTATTTGATGTCTAAGAATAACCTCCAGGATAACCTCTCAACTCTGGAATCTCTCAGCCCTTGACACTTTATAGTCTCATTTCACTCTTCCCCATTTTGGTCGAGAAGGTTTTCTCAATCCCCTGATGCTGAGTCTCAGCTCATTCCAAGATTTTGATACAAATGTGACATTAGCTGTGTACCTGTGAAAACACACAGGGAACAGGAGGCACCAGGAACAAAGGTAATCCACGAGTGCCATCTAGTGGGAAGATCTGCTACTGTCAAGTCAGATCCCGATGGTTTCACTGTGAGGCTCCTCAGAGCCCCCTTGCCCCTTTCCTTCCCACCCTCATGCCCCACTCCCACACCCCACCCTTTTCCACGCCCCCCCCCTCCCGGAGCTTTCTTAGCTGCAATCTGCCCTGCGGAATGTCTACCTTCTGTGTACCAACACAGTGGCCAGGCTTACCATCTCACATCTGGGATCCTTGTCAGGGAAAGCACTGCAAGCTAATTTGTCCAGGCACTGGGCTCTGCACTATAGAAAGATACTCCGTGGGTGTTTTCAGTCTTAACCCGTCCCTAGGAACGTCAGAGCCCAAACCGGCCACCTTTTAGCAGGTGCATTATGATAATCACTTTATGAACTAATCTTATCTTTCATTTTTAATTTTTAAGGCTTGATTTTGCCTTATGGCCAAGTGGGCTTTTTATCTTTCATTGAAATATATACATATTTATGTATAGATATGTATGTGTTTGTGTGTGTGTGTGCATGTATGTATATACATATAGTGTTTCAAATAAGTTTGGCAAGGTGGAGTCATCAGTAATTCCCCAGAGTCTTCTGCTCTTCAAGACATCTTATTCAGGAGTCACCAGGAAAGAGAAGGGTCAGAGCCCCAGGGCGAGCCAGTGAGCAGGATAATGGCTAATACCTACTGAACCTTTTCTATATGCCAGGCACTTTTCTAAGTACTTTAAATGTGTAAACTCATTTCTTACAACACCCTTTTTATAGGTGAAGAAATGAGGCTCAGGCAGGTTGAATAACAGCTCAAGACTTGAACCCGGGAAGTCTGTCTCTATCTCACTATATGGCAAAAACTCATTAAATAACTATTTGCTCGAAGCTTAAATGCATCATCATTTAATTCTCCCAATCATGCAAGTAAGCATGCTTGCTTTCTGTGGTGGCCAGCCTCCAAGATGGCTCCAGTGATTCTTGTCTCCTGCCTTTTGCCTCTCTTCCTGAGGTCATTTCCCAAACTGAATAAAGCTGAGTTGCAGCCAACAGTCTTGGCACTTTCTTGGATCACTCACTCTGGGGGAGGCCAACTGCCATGAAGACTCTCAAGCAGCCCTATGGGTAGCTCCACTTAGGCCTCCTGCTAACAACCAGCATGGCTGACCCGGCACGGCACGTGCCTAAGCCATCCTGGAAGCAGATCCCCTAGCTCCTTCAAGCTTTCAGAAGCTGCGGCCCCACCCCACAGCTTGACAAGAGCCTGCTGAGAGACCCTGAGCAGAACCACCCAGTTAAGCTGCTCCTGAATTCCTGAGGACCAGAACCTGAGCAAGATGTTTAATGATGTTTTATCCTCTTCTTTTGGGGCTAGTTTGTAATGCAGCGATAGAAAATATCTACCTTTTATGGAATCCGTAACTGAGGCTCCGAGAGGTAAATAACTTACCCAAGGTCACGTAGCTAGTAGTAGAAGTGGGATTAAGGATAGCCCCGGCCCAGCCTCTCCTGCTGCTTTCTGAGCTCTAAGTCAGGCATCAACTGAGGTCAGAGTTGGGACCCGAGGGGCTGGGCGCTGGTTCAGGGTTGCAGGCTGGAAGAGGCACTTGCTAGCAGAGAGAGCTGGGGTGTGGGCATGTGTATGTGTGTAGCACAGGTGTTTGGGGTTGTTCAGTTGTTGATTCCTGCCCAGCCCAGTCTCTCTGGTGGGCTTCTGAGTTGCTGGTGTCTGCGTCTAGGGGCTGGGTTATAGGAAGAGAGAGATTAAAATGTTAGGACTAAAAAGGGGCTACTCACATATATGAGGTGGCTTACAACAAAGGTAAGCAATAAAGTTTTACAACAACCACCTAAGAGCTTGGAGCATAACACTTAGGTCAACTTTAGAGATGTGCCTTTGCCTTGCATGGGGCTGGGGAAGTTATACCTGTAGGGAAAAAAAGAGCCCATTCAGCAAAATGCTAATAGTTGGTAAATTTGAGTATCTGGGTGGGAGTACTTATTGTTTCTAAATTACTTTTGCAGCTTTCCTGTAAGTTTTGAAATTAGTTCAAAATAATTAAAAAGGAAAAAAAAACTAAAGAGCAAAAGTCCAGTAGTCAAGATTAAGAATTCAATGTTAGGTTTTAACTACAGATTACACACAGCTGAAGAGAGAACTAGACCACTAGTAGCTAGGAATAAATCTACCAGCAGACATGTAAGAGTGCAATACAAAATATCATACAACATTACTGAGAAATTAAAAGAAAACAAACAAGTTCATAGGTCAGCAAACTATAACCTATGGGTGAAATCCATTCAGCAAGCTACCTGGTTTGTTTAGCTTTTCAGTGGCTTTTGGTGGTGGGGAATGCTTATTTTAAAATGCTGGTTGCATGAAATTAAAATTTTAAAAAACCTTTAGATTCACCTTTAGGCAAGCTCTAAGTGGTAACAGAACTCAGATTCTCATATTCCAATGCCAAGTGATCCTAAGAATTCTACTAAATTGAAGAGAATAAATTTCTAGTAAAGGAGAAGAGTCAATGCAGCCCCTAAACTATTCAGTCATTTCCCATATATTTTCAGTTATACAATGTTAAATTCATAGTTTAGGTTCTTTTATGAAAGAGATAGAGCACTTTTTTAAAGGCACTGAAAAGCACGCTCTATTCATGCTCAAATCTTGAAGAAAAACTTTTTTTTTTACTTGCTAATTATAAGAAATTTCTTTCCAAAGAAGTATAATGAAAACATTAAGAGATGTGGGATTATAATTTCAAAATGAAGGCATCCTGAGGCTTACTCTTGTGAAGCTTATGTAGGTAGTGGAGAAGCTTAGACTACCTACAGGCATGCCTAAGAGTTACTTCTGGAGGACCTCTGTTGTTGCTCAGATGTGGTCTCATTCTTTCTAAACCCAACTCTGCAAGTGAAATCATTACCCTCCCTGCTATGTGGGACATGACATCCAAGGGTGAAAGTCTCCCTGGCGAGGGTGGAGATGACTCCCAGAGATAAATCTGGCCCTGGCACCATGGGATCAACAATTCCATGCAAGTAAGGGGAAAAGAAGTGTAACTAATAAAATATCAGTGGCTGAGAGAGTTCAAATAGAGTCGAGAGGCTACTCTGGAGGTTGCTCTTACTCAAGCTTCAGGTAGACCTTGTTACCTATCATAACCTGTCAACCCCCAACCAAAAACCATTCCAGCCAATCCTAAAGAACACCTAGGGCAATATACAAGATTCCACAAAGGTTCCATGCACTATAGTAATTTTCCAGAAACTTACAACCTCCAGATGGGTCCCTGGTCCAGATAAATCCTGCAACCTAGCCCAGCCTTTCCAGAACATCAAATAGTTCCAACTCCCAACCCCATATTAGTGACAGGCCCTTCCAATATGAAAAAGTTAGAATTGCCACAGCCCAAACACCCCTAAAGAGAGGGATGGAAAGATCAAAGGTGATGGTGGAATTATACAGAGAAGATAGGATTTAAGAAATGAATATGAATGCTGAATCATTAAATTGATATCTCTTTAGTCTCCAGTATCTTAGAACAACTAGAAGTAAAAACCTAAAATTGTGGAATTGTAACCCATGTTAAACTCTGAAATATGCTCTACAATTAATTGTGGTGCTGTGCTTTGAAATTTTTTGCTTTTTTATATGTATGTTATTTTTCACAGAAAAGAAGGAAAAAAGTTGATTGTGATGATAAAAAAATATTTAAGTCTTCTAACCTCCTATATCTGGAGTAGCTAAAAGGAAAAAATCTGAGGATTATATGGTAGCCCGTGACAAATTCTGGGATCTGTCCTGTAACTACTTGTTGAAGAGTTCTTTGAAAACTATTGTTTTATTTCTTTGCTTTGTATATATGTTATACTATACAATAAAAAAAAAAAAAGTGAATTACTTGGAGGGGCCAGCCTTTCCAGAACATCAATTAATTCCATCTCCCTACCTCTTATTATTGACAGCCCTTCCAACATGAAAAAGGTAGAATGGGCATAGCCCAAATGCCCCTAAAGAATTGGAGAAAGATCAAAGGTGATGGTGGAGTTGTACAGAGAAGGTAGGGTTTAACAAATGATTATGATTGATGAATCATTATATTGATATTTCTTTTAGTCTCTAGTATCTTAGAGCAGCTAGGAGTAAGAGCTAAAATTGTGAAATTGCAACCCATACCAAACCCTGAAATCTGCTCTACAACTAATTGTTGAGCTGTGCTTTGAAATTTATTACTTTTCTGTGTGTTATTTTTCACAAAAAAGAAAAACAAGTGATGATTAAAAATATATATTATTTCTAGCCTCCAATGTTCTGGAGCAGCTTGAAGGAAAAATCTGAGATGATGGTATGGCCTTTTTATTTCTTTGCTTTGTATATATGTTATATAATGCAATTAAAAAAATTTTAAAAAATGAGCAGCAGAAAAAGAAAGTGTATTGGGAGAAGAGAATAAAATAAACAAAATTTAACTACAAAAAAAAAATGAAGGCATCCTTAAAGAATTGACACTCCTAATTCAAACTTACTGGATAACTGATAATGAAAGTGAAAATGCTGGCATGTTTAGATATTGGTAAGTCTTGGGACTTGGATTTTATCACTGACAACCTGGTTATATTCATACTTGAGTGAAAAATTTTAAATTACTTTTACTACAAATACGCCATATCCGTCACACATACTCTACCCACCCACCCCCATCCCCGTACCCCTATCTCCTGGGAACCTCTAATCTTTTTGTCCCTGCAATTTGCTATTTCTAGTCATCTCATATAAGTGATATTATACAATATTTGTCCCTATGTGCCTTGCTTATTTCACTGATCATGTTTCCAAGATTCTTCCATTTGCAGCATCTCAGAACACACCTTCTTACGTCTGAATAATATTCCATTGTGTATATGTACCACATGGTGTTTAACCAGTCATTTGGTGATGGACTTGGGTTGTTTCCACCTTTTGACTAATGTGAATAATGCTTCTATGAACATTGGTGTACAAGTATCTGTTTGAGACCCTATTTTCACTCTCTTTGGGTAATATACCTAGAAGTGTAATTGCCAGATCATATGGTAATTCCATGTTTAACTTTTTGAGGAACTGCCATATTGCTTTCCACAGTGGCTGCACCGTATTATATTTTCACCAAGAAGGCAACTAGAGCTCCAATTTCTCTGCATTTTCTCCAATACTTATTTTCCATGTTTTTTCACATTTTGAAATAGTTATATAAGTACCTACATAATATTCTCAGTTTTGCCACCTAGCCCACAAAGCCTAAAATATTTACTATCTGTTCCTTTAAGAAAATGTTTGTTAACCCCTAATATTGTAAAGATGTCAGCTTTTCCCGAATTGATGTATAGATTCAATACAATCCCAATTAAAAATGGCAGTGGAGGCCCACTCAGATTGAAGCGACTAGTTTCTTGGACATGTTCTCACACCTGCCATTGCCTTCTGGACTAGTCCTGGGCCCAACTTCCCTTAGAGGAAAAGCAGCTGCAAGATTGCAAAGATACATTGGAATCTACAGTGTCCAAGCCTCCCAAAACACTAGGGCACATCTACCTGAGGGCATAGCCTGAGGGATGAACTGGCTTCAGAGAAGAGGTCACCTTGTCTCTCCAGATTTTCTCCTTCACAGTCACAGGACACCTGAAATACCTGAAGGCCAATTCACTGTACTATTAGAGATAAAAAGTTTAAAATGACTGGAAGGCATAAGTGAAATGCTGGCAGTCAGTGTTAAAGTGTCGAAGCCAGACTTTTCCTGATATGGAAGTGCAGAGCAAAGGATTTGTAATGGTAGAAAGAAAACATATACAGGTGTCTAGAAGCCAGTGTTCCAGATTATTAAAGGCAGCTATCACTCGTGGAGAGCCTTTATGTAGATTTAAAAAAATCTTATGTTTTTTTATACTATTTAAATGTTTATAATTTAATTTCATAATAGTAGGAAAAAACCCCAAAGATCTCAACTTTGTAGGAAAAAAAAAGGAAGGTAAGCAAAATAAAGCAGGGGGAGCTTGGAAATGTGGTAAGGAATAAAAGGGAGGGGACAGAAGGCATAGCCATCAAGAGGGGGAGTTGGCAGGCATGAGTCACCAAGGCAGAGGGGCCATGGGTTAAGGGTCAAAATACTGGCCCTGTTCCAAATGGCCACAAACATACATATCTTAGCAGAGGCTACAGTGTGGTTCTAAGATCCCATCTTCAGGACTGGCACATCCATCCCCCAGATGCTGCAAATAGTCCAGCTGCTAAAAGTCCAGAACTGCAGCACACAGCTGCATTCTTCACCAGGAACCGGCTCACCACTTTCCCCTGAGAATTGCTGCAGGGTATTGCTTTCCAAGTTTTCACCGCCTCACCAGGTGTAGCCAATGACTGGCTGACAGTGGGCTACTGAAGTCCCACTGGGCCACTTAGCTACAAGTAGTCCCAGCTCCCATTCCTCAATCTTGTCAACTCTGAAGGGCCTCCCCAGCACCAGAACTCCTGGTGGGATCTGTTTGGGGCCCTTCTTGGAACTGCACTGTGGATCAGCTTTTTCCTCTCCCACTCCTGCGTTGCACTGCGCCCCCAGAGCCCTACCAAGAAATCTTGTGAATGCATCTATCTGCCTCAGTGACTATGTCCAAGAAACAATGAAACAGGTTTATCATTGTCTTAGGTTTTGACATTTGCTAGCTGTAGAATCTGGGGCAAACCCATTAACATATCTGAGTCTCCATTTCCTCAAATGTAAAATAAGGCAAATTAGAAAATCTCTAAAACACAGCAATTCATCTCTATTACTATCAGCCGTTATAGTTCAGCAGTGTAATTAGGCTGTAAAGATGTGTTGGCCTTTGAATGGCTTAAGGCTGAGCTTTGAGTTTCTGCTTCCTATAGGTTATTGCTTTTCTTTGCTCAATTGCCATCAAACTTTTGTCATTTGCCTCTCTTCCCCTTTATATTCTGCTTATAATAGGCTTAACTTGCGAAAATTAGATGCTCAAACTAGAATTGTGTTTTATTTCAGTGAAGGCTTCAGTGACTCTCTTCCTCCGGAACAAGATGGATGAACTTTATAACAGAACCTCATGGCATGTTTTGACATCGTCAGGTTTCTCATTTGTTGATACCTCTGCTGTGTTGTGACTAATGACAATGCTGCATATGTAGTATTATTATATACACTTTTAGATTCATCCAGGGCTTCCTTCTTATTTTTATTTTTTCATTCAGGGAGGGCCATTTAAAACCACTACTGTCAATCCCTAGGGGCTTATATATATATAATGATATCAAGTCTATAGCTGGTTACTAAAAAACATCTTTTGGGTGAGAAAGGGAGTAGCAGTAAGGGGGTTTCAGTCTTGGTTGATGTGAAGTGTCAGATGGCAATTCCATCTTCTTCAGTATGTTATCTCTAATCCTAGTATTTATGGGAAGATACTTTGAGACAAAAGTCATTCAAATTATTGACAGTAAATATCAACATTAAATGGTAGCAATTGTAGTTGTAGAACTGGTGAACAGGACCACAATACTAAATAACTGATGATGTTTCTTACTCTTTTTGGGTTTGTGCAGTTTTTAAATTTGAAAGTAAGTGAATGAACTCTTATTTTGGGGGGAGGTTGGGAGGGAACGAACCCAGGTCCCTGGCATGGGAAGTGAGAATGCTACCTGCTGAGCCACTGTGGCCTGCCCTGAATTCTTTTTAAATTCTAAAGATATGGGTCTTCACACAATGTTTTCTGTGCCCAAATTTTTACAGCTAAATAGAACTCCCTGTAGGAAATTCTAAATTTGGTTGGCAATTCTAGTATTCTGACTAGAACTTCCCTGGGGTTCCAACTAGCTCTGCCATTTATTACTCCATGCTCTGTGCTTCAATAGCCCCATCTGTAAACAGGGACAAGAATCTCTATTTCGCAGGGTGGCTCTGAAGATTGAGAGTTCATCTGGACAATTAAAGTCCTTCTAATAGTACTGGTAGCAAAGTGTTGTTATGGCTGTATGACTTAACATCAACAGGTCTCCTAGTTGTGCAACTAAGCCTGACTTGCGCTACTCCAATGACAGTGCCAAAGCACAGGGCTTCCAAAACATTTCAGGATCTTTTCCACATTTTTTTTTTCTTTTAATATATACTTTTTTTTTTAGAGACTTGTGAGTCAACAGAAAAGTCATGCATAAAACACAAGGTTCTCATATAACACCCTATTACTAACACCTTTCATTGGTGTGGTACATTTGCTACAATCGATGAAAGCACATTTTTATAACTATACAATTAACTGTAGTCTATTGTTTAAGATTCAGTTTGTGCTGTACAGTCCCACATTGTTTTTAAATTTTATTCTGGTATCATATATACAATCCAGAATTTTAAAGCACTCCACAGGAGTAGAGGGCCACAGGGAGCTGGCGAGTCACGTTTCATGAGACCAGAAATACCTTCCTTTCACTTCTACTTGTAAACAGCTAGAGTTCTCTCAATCTCTCTTATTTTTTGATAAACATTCTTAAGGTTCTTTTCTGCTAGACTGTACTCAGAGATGAAACTATTTAATTCAAATCCTGCTTTCCAAGATGAAAACTGTCCAACTACTCGATTTGCAGCACATTTTCTCTACTCATTTAAAAATAAAATTTTATTAAAAATTCATGTGCTATGGAACCTTGAATAGGGCATGAGACCCTGTAGGTTTGCCCAGTGTGATGCCCCGACAAATCCCAGAGCGATTTGAACAGTGAATAATGAAGTATTTGCAAAGTTTCCTTGAGGGAATGGCGAGAAAGGGAGAAAACTCCAGTTCCCCATCTGTAGAATTCCTGATGTTCTCGCCAAGCAGTGGGGACAACCAATTTAACAGACCGAGCTCTCAATCTTGGGGTTTGTCCACCTGAAATTTATCCCTGCAAAGGACAGGCCCTCAACTCTTTAAAGAGGACATCATCAGTTTGTTATCACCCATTACAGGCCAATGGCCATAAACAGTAAAGACCATAAGGCAAGATTAAGAGTGAAACTTGAAATAGCCAAGGATTTGGGTCCTATAGATAAGGCCTGCGAAGACATGGAAGGTTTGACATTGCCCAACCTTTCTCACCCCTATAACTCCCATTTCTTGAAGAAGCTCCTCAGCTGCTTTTCTTAAAGGATCTCATCAAATACCCAGGACTTAAAAGATGTCTAGAAAGTCTTTCACGTGGCCCTCCTACTTCTTAGCTTGAAGCCATGTGCACAAAGGGCCACCAGTTAGTTTTTCTCTTAGGACAATAAAGGGACATTACCTTTAAAGTGCACCCTGGAGTAACAAAACCTCGTAATACCGACTAAAATTTAACCAAATTAGATCCTATTCCTGAGTAGAATGAGATCTTTTTTTCATTCTTATACAACCCTCTTTACTGTCAACGCGTGATCACTTCATCTTTTAATCAAAAAGTTTGAACTAATTTTTCAATTTCCTGAAACTGAGCCAGTGCTAATCTTTTCATTAGTCCATCAGCAAACAGCCAACTACAAATGGTTGTGCCAGGAATAAGCAGTTATTATGGTAGAACTGGGGTTTGAAAGATCATATAAGCGATGGCTCAAATCAATACAGTTCAAAGAATTGAGTAAGAAAGATGGTTCTTTTTTTTTGAGTATTTTTTTTTTAATTTGCATATGGGCAGGAGGCACCAGGGATCAAACTCCAGACCTCCAGCACGGCAGGTCGGAGCGCTGCCTGCTGAGCCACGGCCGCCCGGAAAGATGGTTCTTAGGGGCTCCATTTCATATAACACAAAGTAGCATGCTGAGTAGATTAACTCCTGATCACTGAGGTTAAAAAAAAACAAAAATAACATGGTCTGACCAGTCAGTTTCCAGTAGACAAATCCCCCAACTGTGCAAGACTGATGTCAAGAGTGCCTTTTGAGCCTGGGGTGACTTCAAGTTTATTGTGTTTCTGTGCTGACTTGAAGCTGTTACGTATGCCAGAAAAACTGTTCTTTCTCCTAATCCAATCTTATTGAGGCAGATATACTGTTTAGGATGAGACCTTTTGATTAGGTGGTTTCCATGGAGATTATTTGCACCCATTCAAGGTGGATCTGAATCCACTTACTGGAGTCCTTTCAGAGGAAAAAGCTCAGAGCCAACACAAGAGACATTTGGAGATGCAGAAAGAAACCGCCCCCAACCCCTGCCAGGGGAGCTGTTTGAAACCAAAAGCCAAGAGACCAGTGGATGCCAGCCATGTGCCTTCCCAGCTGCCAGATTCAAGATATCTTGAGTCAAGGTATCTTTATCTGGATACCTTAGTTTGGACATTTTTATGACCTTGGAACTGTAAACTTGTAACTTAATAAATAACCCATTCTGGGTAAAAATCTGCACTATAATTTAGAAGATATATAGCACTCACAATCTGTATTAGGTAAAGGGAAAGAAAAAACAAGAGGAACTAACTTTTCTGCTAAAAACCCTTTTATGTTAGTTTAACTTATGTTACCACAACGTCTTCAAACTTTTAAAACTAAACGTTGCCCTATTACTGTATGCGTCAAATAAAAACACAAGTACTAGAAACAATCCAGTGTCCAAATAATCCTTGGCCCAAATTTGATTCCAGTACCAGGGAGAAAAGGCTCCAGAAATTGGTTGGTTTACTTTTGCTATCAAAATACAACCACCCTAAAAACCTGTAGGTTCTCAGCCTCCAGCAAATGCCAGTCAAGATCAGAAACATATACGGGGATAAACCTAGGCCAGATTTATCCCCATTTATCACAGCCTCCATCTGTAAACATTTTGTGCCATACTTCTATTTTTGCCTTCAAAGGAGAGACAAGAGAGGAATTAAAGTGTTTGGAGAAGGATTTATTGGCAACTTGAATGTGGAAACTAATAAATTTTTTTTTTTTGCATTCACATTTCCTAACAACTTAAATGTGTTCACAAAATATTAATTTATGCTTTTAGACTATAGTGCCAGATTTCAGCTAAAAGCAAATAGATAGTAACACACACTTTCTTCCAACCAAGTCCAATTTGCAAGGACAAAGTAAAATGGATGAGGTCATATATATGAAAGCATTAAACCACAGCTGCCATTTCACCTCTAATCCTCACAATGACCTGGCAAGATTAGGGCTTCATCCCATTTTACAAATGAGGAAATCAAGGCTCAGAGCAACTTGCCTGGGAGAATATCATCTAATTGGTCACACAGATTTGATATTTACTGAACTCATATCGACAGGCACTGATCTAAGTACCTTACAAATGTTATATCCTCCTAATCTTATGAAGTTGTACTCATATTACCATATGACCTCAATTTTGTATATGGGAAAACTGAAGCACAGAAGGGTGAGATGACTAGCCTATGTTCACAGAGATGGTTAAGTGGCAGAGGTAGGATTTGAATCCAGGGAGACTGGAGTCAAAAAGCTCTTTAACTACCACTCTATATTATTGCCTTGCCTAAAGAATCTAAGAAGGGTAGCCCCTGAAAGTAAATGTCAATAATGATAATACTAATCAAAAAATCCTTAGATGGTGTCATACCATCACACTTTATAAAACCAGCACAGCAATCCACGTACCCAGTATACTGGAAGCAAACTAAGCAAGCATCCTTTACAACGAATTGGTCATTTGTGCTGGTTAAGTGACTAACCACTACTGTGAGGAAGTAGCAGATAATTTCTACACTGTTACTTGCATTGAATAGTATCAGTGCCCAAGTTTACTTGGAACACCAGCTAGCTAATTATTACACTCCATCAAGTAGAAGTTAAAAATTGTTAGGAGGCTGGTGAATTAATGTGTTTAGAAAAGGTGGCCCTAGAAATATCTTAATTCTCACATATTGAACTAAGATATCTCATTGTTTCATATATAATTCCCAGCATTATTTTACCAGATTCAATTTGTTACTTGTAGTAAATAAGAATGCTTGCAAGTTAGATATCCAAAGCTGATATCTAACATTTCAACTCTATTTCATGATAGAAGCCACCAGAGTAAAATATGAGGAATTAAAAACATTTTATCTGCATATTCAGAATCACACACAAGTTACATTTACAGTTCAATTTACTATATAGAAATCATCTGGGTTTTATATTTTCAGTTAAATTCTGAACTGAGATTTACAATATTGTAAAAAAAGAAAAAAATTGTTACATAAATTCAGTTCTATTTTAGCATACCAAATTGAAATACATAGGTTTAAACTTCAGATTAATGGCAAACAATCTTCAAATACAATACAGACATCTTTTAAAAGTTACCATTTCAAACACCTGTGGTATTTGCAACTCTGAGCTGGTGCACACAGAACAGCTTTCCTACAGATATGGCAAAACTGACATGCCATGAAAAGTTCAAGGTTGTACAGCCAAGCCAAGGACTCAAAGTTGCACCATCTTTAAAACGGATTGGTATTCCTGACCACAACAAAGCACAATATGTAAAGAAGGTAATGAACAATTCCTCCTAATTAATTCCTCCTAATTAGTTAAATGAAGTTGCATGGTAGTTTGGAATTTTGCATAAAAACCCCACAATTACCCTTGGAAAAACCCAAGGGTTCTTATATGACAATGGATTGGGGTCCTAAATTTTTTATTAATAGAACCCATGAAATTCAAATGGGCATTAATCAAATAAAAAAATATTAAGCACCTACTGGTTTTAAAGATTGAAATTTATTAGAGATTCATGATTAATTTCTTTCGACCTTGAAATCAAGGCGTAAAAACCAGCTATTAAGTGCATTCCAAACTTCTCCTATGTAGCACAGGTAGAATTTTCTGCCCATTGGCACCAAAGTGAAGTCACATTTCCTCTTGGAAGACAGAAATTCCACATATGAACATAGAATAAGTTAGGAAAAAATGACCCCTGTTGTTTATTACTATAGTGATTCTGAGATCTAGGATTACTACCATACTATAGCAATGATCAATGCAAATTCCTGGCAACAACTGTCAGGTTAAGGATGTTACTACTCCCCCTCTTACAACCACCATAAAATTTTAGTATCAAAAGAATTAAAAATAATCACTAAGCTGAACAAATTGGAGATAACCAAAGGTATACATAGTTTCAACAACATAAAAGGCTTGAAATCATTGCAACTGAAAATAAAGTATGTTTCATCCCCACCTCCTCTACTCTGAATTTAAATAATATTCCATGCAAAAGAGCATTAGGTTTCTGAATATAGGTGTAGCCCTTCTTTAAGTTTTACAGTGCTCTGCAGTTTTCTGCCATTTTATTTCCCACCCACCCCCAGACTTATTGAAAGGATTTAACAGAATCTTCCATTTCAGCCAAAAGATTTGTAAGTCAAAGATTTACTAAAGTACTCTATGCATTCTATCTATACAGAAACACCTATTATTACAATTGGTTTATGCAGGATTAACATTTTTGGTGTTAAAATTGTTAAAACATCATGCTTACTGAACATCAACTCTCCACAATGGATCTGAACTTCACAATGATTTACCAAATATTTTATTTAAATTACTTATTAAATAACTGAAAAATTATACTGTGCCAAACTAAACTTAAATGGGTTAAAAAGAAAAATAACCTTCAAAACAGTCCATATACATCTATTTCAAAACTACCTTTGCTAGCTAGCCCCTTTCCCAAAATCTTAACATGAAAAAAAACAGTAAAATCTACACAAAAATTTTATTGCAATCATACAAGGGTTACATTAGGTCAAATACAACAAATACTATGATGCAATTGTACATTTATTAAACTACAGTCCAAAGCACAAATTTACATATTCTAAACACACTAAACGTATCTAATGAAGTCACATCGGTCTTCCACTGACATTCGATATATCTGGGTGAAAGACATTAACTTTACAAGACTTTTTAACACGAATCCTTAGTATAAAAACTGTGTACTTGTATGTAAACGATTTAATGGGGGAACCCAATTAATGGGCTTCCATCTCCACTAAGTCATCCATTTTGTTGCATATTTTATTTTAAACGCTTGGGGTAGGGCAAACTGGTAAGTTTAAATCTGAATATATCATCTAAATCTCCCATTACCCCCAATGAATTATAGTTGAAAGCTGATTTTGTCTGGTCCCAAACAGCCATTACTAATAGTTTCTGTTTCCAAGAAAATTAAGAGTGAGATTGTTCAAAAATTTCCACATTGGAATGTTGACCAGACAAGTTTAACCTGCAACTTCAGATCTAAAGAAGCGTTAATGCCTGTTTAAGCTTCAGTGGGAAAGCTGTCTTCTTGACTCAGCTGAATGCAAGAAGGCACAAAGAAGAAGTTCTTCATCATTGTGTCTGAAGTAATTCCAGCATCTTGCATCTCATACCTATGTAAAAGGAAATAACCAAAATTCTGTATTTTAGCAAAAAGACCACATAACAAATGGCCAATGAAAAGGAACTAAAAAACAAAAAACAACTACTAGTCTTCCAATAACCCTTAGATTATCATTTATTAGTCATAAATTATGCATTCATTACAGAATTCAAGTTATTAGCAAGTCTAAAATGGCACCTCAAATATCCCATCTGCTTTCAAACAAAATCCACACCACCTTACCAATCACTAAATGACATCATGTAATAAATAGCTGGTCTCTGAAAATCATTAAAAGCAGATGGTTCATGGAAAGAATCTGCTCCCATATTATCAAAGATAAGCCAATCTCCCACATTCAGCTCAGGAAGAAGACAGCTTTCCACAATTTGATCAAGCTCATCACAGGATGGACCCCAAAGGCTGCTTATAAACAAAGGCTCATCTTCCTTGTATTTCTGTAGGAAAATAAAAGTTTTTCAAGAATTAAATTTTTACTTATGCACATTTAAGAAATGAATTTGCAGATGAATAAAAAGCATTTTTCATTCACTCTGATCTAACATGCCCATATTGTGGATGGAAGAAAGACCAAAAGCCAGTGGCAATGGTATTCTTGGATCTCCTCCTCCTTAAGCCTCAGTGGTAACGTTAACTCCATCTAAAGGCAGCAGACTAAAGGGATTCAGCTGGAGGAATGCAAATCCTAACAAAAAGGAAATTCTCCCCACGCTAAAACATTTTCTCAGAATTGGGACGTGAATCTCAAAATAACATCTTTGACATTATTTTGTAATAAAACTTACCTTGTGAACCTCTGGAATGGTATTTAAGTCCTCTGACAGTTTACTTGCAAAAGAACCATAAACACCATCATTCATGTAATATATAAAGGCTGGTTCGTCACTTCCATTTTTCCCTACTGATATTAAAACAAGAAAAGTTAAGATAACTCTATAGTAAAATGCCCAATATATAATAGAAGATACTCATATTACAGGAGAGTAAAATAGTAAAAAATCACTTTGAAAAGCGTGTAATAAATAAAAATAAATAAATAATCATAACATTATAATTTTAAACAAAATCCCTATGACCGAGCAATTCTACTCTTAATTATTTATCCAAGAGATATGAAGGAAAAAAAATGTTCACAAGACATGGACAAGAATATTCCTAATAGCTTTATTTATAAATAGCCAACAACTGTTAATTGCCAACGTGATGGTCAGGTTCATGTGTCAACTTGGCAAGGTGACAGTACTCAGTTGTCTGGTCAAGCAAGTACTGGTCTGTTGCTGTGGACATTTCATGGACTTAAATCATGAGTACACTGACTGCATCCATGGCTGATTATATCTGTAATTAGCTAAGGAGACTGTCTTCCACAATGAGTGATACTTAATCTAATCATCAGAAGGCTTTTAAGGAGGATTCAGAAGAGACAATTCCTCTTTTCTGCTTCAGCCAGTCAGCCTCTGTTGAGAGTTCATTGAGGACCTTCATCTGAGCTACCAGCTTTGCAGCCTGCCCTACAGATTTTGGACACTTCTTATATCCCCACGATTGTATGACACTTTTATAAATCTCACATTTACAGACATCTATCTCCTGTTGATTCTGTTTCTCTAAAGAACTCTAGCTAATACAGCCAACAACTGGAAACAACTCATCAACTTATATACTGGATTTGGAAGTATCAGTAGAAAATCATGTTTTTTAATATAGACACACATGTATGTGTTTATTTATATACATACATGTGCATATATAAATAAACACACATGCATTTCCTAGCTCTGGCCAGTGAGAAAGTCTAAAAGCATTGACACTCCAGTGGCCATGAGTATATCCCATATTCAGTTCTTGGTTTTTTAAATACCAAAAAGAACCAGGGCTCCCTGGACAAATGGATGATTAAAGGACTGAAGCAGGGAAAGTATAAGATCATCCTGGAACAACCCTGATGTGCCAGAAAATAAAGAAGTGTGCAAAAGAATAATAAGGGCATGTCAAAAGGACTCAAGAGTTAAAGGGCCTTCCAATTAGTCAACTCAAGGACAGCGTGAACATTAAAATATAACCAGTGTAAGAGATTTTAATTCATTGAATATCTACCATTGAAAACGAATGGGTAAAAGTCAAATGAGAAAGGTCTCAATGCATCTTTCCACTTCATAACGAAGAAGCCTGGCAAACATAAAGTGATCAAAACTAGTATCACTAATATTAGAATAGACAGATATCAATGGGCTTCCCAGCATGATGCACTGAGAATGCTGCTCTAATGGACAGCCTGTCAAAATACAAAACCTGAATTCAATCATGAGGAAATTCCTAACAAACCCAAACTGAGGGGCATTCTACAAAAATTCTACTGTTCAAGAATATCAAAATAAATACAAAGCCAGGCTGAGTAACATTTTCCAAATTAAAGGAGGCAAGAAAATTAAATGCAATGTTTGGTCTTGGACTGGATCATAAATAAGGAAAAATGAAAAGTGATAAAGAACAATACTGGGAAAATGGACATTTTTCCCAATAGACTGCGGATTAGATAAAAGTATTATATTAATACTAAATTACCTGATTTTTTTAACTATAAATATGCATATATCTGTGTTCAAGGAAAATACAATTAGAGAGTACAGTATCTCCAACTTACCCTCAGCTAGTTCAGAAAAAGTACACAAATGTACAAAGAATATGAAGCAAATGGGGGCAAAATTAAAATCGGAGAATGTGGGTAAGAGGTATATATGGAAGTTCCTTGTATAAGAAAGTATAAAGTTCAAGAGAAAAAATATGTCATTTATGGAGAAAAACCACTAGAAGAAACAGTCTCAGTGGAGAACAGTATTCCTACATTATGTTTTAAAGAGATACAGCTCAGTAAGACAAACTATTAAGTGCCTTTTTGTTAATTTAACTAGAGATGGATAAAAATCGTGACAGGTGGGGTGGGACTAGTTTTGGCTCTTGTTATATAATAAAGTATGGGGCAGATCCCCCCGTGAATCACCAGAATAACAATATGACATCACAGTATAGCAGGTACGAGAATCAATCAGCTGGAAAGGTTTATCTCAATTATGGCTGTCTAAACATTAGATTTAGGAGTCTCACAGCGTGGAACCTGGTCGAAGACCACCCACAACAGCAATACCCATTAAATGTCTTCCAGTTTACTTACACCTGAGCTGAATCTGGCAAATACATCTGCAGACTAACTGGAATTAATGTCCTAAAAGAAATGAAACTGTAATCTTCGTAACTTACCTCCAGAGGAGAATTTATCATTTTCAACAACTTTCTTTGCGATGATATTAACTGCAAGTGTAAATGCAGAAGACACATAGTAGCTTCCAGGTTCTGAAATTATCTTAATGCCAGATCCTTCAGGAAAGTAGATATCCAATAAAGGGCTGATAACATGATTAACCTATGGATTTTGAATCCCAGATTATGGTTTTAATATTGGATTAGATAATTCACAATTTTAAGATAGCGACAATTTAAAACTCCACTGGTAATTGTTTTAAAATAATTTTTCTATACTCGATCTTGCTAGCAACCAGGAATAAAATTAAAGTTTCTAATATAGATTAAAGTTTCTAATTATTAAAGAATATGAGGGCAGAATAGGAATGTGAAGTGACACATACAACTGGAGTTTTAAGTTGTCTAAGCTATAAATTCATTTGTGCCATCAAGTACTCCATAAAAGGACAAAACCACAACTGAATTTGAAATTTTTTCCTGATAAAATGTTATAGAACTCAAAGAATTTTATTAAACTTTTCAAAGTTTGCTAGGTCTCTTCATTTTCCTGTTTATTTATTTTTGTAGAATGAAAGTTTAAACAGAAGTTAGCTTCAATTTCTGCTTACATGTCTAGCCCCATTGAGAAAACCCTAGTCTACATATCCAACACAAAGTAGCAAAGAGATTATCCCAGTATGTTCATCCCACTGAACAAAGTTACCTCTTCCAACTGAAATTCAGTTCCTGTAAAACCTCCACCAATGTCTAGCATGTTCATCTTGAAGCCAAATTCCCCCTAGAGGGAAAAACAAACAAACAAACTGGTTTTGTCTTTCCAAATTCTAATGGATACCAGGACATTTCAAATCCCCCCTCTCCCAGGGACATAAATTACTTCCGAATCAAGTTATGCTTATTGTCTCCCTGGTCCTGTCTGTATTGTCTTCTAGGTATGTGCAAGTTAATTATTACTTTACACCCTCACCTACTTAAAAATTTGCATGGATGTTTTAAAATTTCACAAGTATGTTCAAATTTTTTACCGTTATAGGGCCTATGCTTAAAAAAAAATTCCTATCTTTGCATTTATAATAAAAGTATAAATTTTCATGAAACTAACTGCTTCTATTATAAATGGATAAAAGGGAGTCATCTTGGTAAGGTGAAGTGGCCTTGGCCCACAGGCAGAACTTTAGATTTTTAGTCCTCTTTGGCCCACTTACCCAGGACCACAGATAAGACATTTAACCCTTCAGGACCTCAGTTTTTCCATTTTTAAATGGATAGACAGCCTCTAAGACCCTTCTGGCTCTGATATGACTTCCCTTTTCTAAACTCTCTATACCAGTCATTAGTCTGATTTTGTCGTTAGCTTTAAGAAATCTCTCTCCCTAGTTTAAATTCTATACATTTAACTTAATGAGTGTTTTAAGTACACATATACTTAAGCATATAAAATTACAACCCCCCTTAATGTGCTCCTCCAGCTTTTTCTCAAATTGGTATGTGAAATAATTTGAGATGGTACATGACACAGCATAGCATCAAATATTACTTAATCAATGGTAACAGTTATTCACTTTTCACTTCTCTTTCAACTATTCTGATTATATTAAGAGCAATCTCAGTTTGATTCTAATAACAACTCTATAGAAGCTTGGTAATTTCTTTTAAAAACAAAACAGGTGCAACATAAGCCTCAGACTCAGAGTCACCAGCAGAATCTAAGCAGAGGCAATACTGATTATGCTTTTGGCGTATTTTCATGTTTGTCTATTTTATAACATTTGATAACTTATCTTCCATGTATAATAGGAATATAATTTTCCACTTAAATACCGTTAATATGTATGTATTTAAAAGACAATTTTATTTAAATAATAGTGCAGATGAAACGTGGCTATAAGCAAACATTTAAGAAAAACTGGCCTATTGTAAAGCTCCTTCAAAATGCCCTGTTGCATCACCCCCTGGTGAATATGTCCAGTACTTTGAAATACCAATCTGTGAGTTTATAGGCTTATTATATCAGAATCTGAAGTGCTTTAACTCACATTGGCTACAAAGTCATTGACTGACTTGGTGTTAAGTAAACTGTATTTCTTAAAGCTCATGAAACTTGTAATCTTACCCTGATGACAACCACTTACATTTTAAAATCTTTATTTTAAATTATGACACCTTTATAACAGAATTTCAGCACAACCGTCTCTTCCTTATAATTTCATACTTTACAATCAACAGGTTCTGCTATACATGGGGGGATTATATAAATTAATAGACCAATAGTAAATAAACTTACAAGAGCTTCAGTATTTCTATTTGTAATAGTCTTCTTTCTTTTTTCTTTGTTGTTTTCAACTCTTAATTGAATTACCATGGCCAGTGTAAAAATGAACATGATTGTTCAGGTATTTATTCTTTATTCAAAAGTCAAGCAGTCTGACAGATGCTGGAAATATGTAGGTGACCAAAACAAAGTCCTTTACCTTGTAAGTGCTTACAGTGTAGTAACGGAACCAAGCAATAAGCAATAAAAATAGTGTGTTATCCATGTCAAAGTCAGAAATATGTTCTACAACTAAACGTGGTGCTGTGCTTTGAAATTTGTAGCTTTTTTGTATATATGTTATTGTTCACAAAAAAAGAAGGAAAAATAGTCAATTGTGATGATGAAGGATTTAAGCCCTCTAGCCCCCTATATTCTGGAGCAGCTAGAAGGAAAAATTAAAGAGGATCGTATTGTATCATGATAACCTGGGATCTGTCGTGTAACCACTTTTTGAACAGTGCTTTGAAAACTATTGCTTTTTTATTTCTTTGCTTTGCACATGTTATATTACACAATTAAAAAGAAGTTTTAAAAAATAGTGTTACCTGATGCAAGCAAAGTGTTAATAGGCAGGTAAGGTATATGGGAATGCTGTATTTTTACCATGATTTTTCTGTAAATCTACAATTTCTCTAGATAAATAAAAATTTTTAAAGTAAAAAAAATTTAAAAACATTAAAAACAGTACATGGAATTTTGCTTAATATTACAGAAAATAAAGTTTGTATCTATTAAGTATAATGAAAGTAATTCACAGAGGTAAAAATTTTACATCTTAAATATCAAAAATAATTAAAAAAAAAAGAACTTACAGCCATGTCAAATACACATCGAGCATCAGATAGTGCATGTACATATACTTGAGATATTTCACAAGCACTTGAAACGTGAAATCTGAAAGAAACAGAGTGATAAATTAAAAGCAGCAGCAAATTTTAGAGATCTCCTTATAATTCCTATCATCAAACCGACACCCTAAATATTCACATCTATCGTACATAAATGTTTAAAGTACTAGATACATTAGCCTCTAGTTATCCAAGTCAATACAAGCTTTTAGAAAATGCAATATTTGGATAACATGAGTCCCCAGCTACGCTTCATGGTACCATGAGACATGGTACTTTATGGTACCATGTACTTTGAGGTAAAAATGCGAATCTCCTATAAAACTGGCTTATAAAATCTTTAAATTGAACATTCACTTTTATCCTTACAAAACATAAAAACTTGTCTAGTGTGAACTAAACTCAGAACTTGATTCAGTTAAGTATTAGTGATACCCTTGCTCAAAGCACATGTACTTATCAAAGATTCAGAATAGACTAAATTTAGCTGAAACATGGTTCTGTAACCTGATTGGCAGGGCTACATTTATCTTTACATGTGCTGAAGTGAACCTAAGGGGTCAACATGGGAAAGAGGAAACTTTCCTTTCTTCCAATTTATAAGGTAATTGAAATTTCTCAGCACTAATGTAGCCAAAATATGATTTACTATTTTGTCCCTTTATTGAGGGTGGGGGAAATACAGATGCAAAACAGTATGAAGAAAGACAAAGCATATCTGCTTTTTTGTAAACTAAGATACAAAGAAAAATAAAATAGATACAACTCTTTGTTTTAAAATATATTAGATTTCATGTGAATATTCTTAAATCAATAACCAACAAAACAAAAATTATCATCATAAAATGAAGTTTAAAACAAATAGTCAGATCCTTATTGACTGGGAGAAGGATTAAAAGAGGAGGAGGAGGTAAAACTGAGAAAATGGGATTTAACAAATGAGTATGGCTCCTGAATAACTACTCCTTTCCTTTTGGCCTCCAGTGTTTTGGAGCAGCTAGAAGGAAAAATCTGTGATGGTACAATAGTAGTCCATGACAAACTCTGGGATCTGTTCTGTACCTACTTGCTGAAATGTGTTTTGAAAATTACTGCTTTACTCTTTCTTTGCTTTATATATATGAGTTTAAAATTATAACAACAAATACTCACTTAACCCCAATTATTTGGACTTCAAGTTCCTTAGCGCATTCCAAGAGATGCCTACAGTTCTTCAGTGTAGTGCCAAACTTCATGCTACTCTCTTCACCTCCACTATTATCTTCTGTTGCAATATGTAGTAAGACCCTAAGAGAAGGGGAAGATGATTGGGGCAGAGTTGGTTTACATCATCATCAGCACATGTGAAGCCTGAAGATTGTAGGAAGTGTGTTGATTATGTTGCCATTGTTCCCAATCCAGCGACGGATGAATCAAGTGAACCTAATGAAAAACAATCCTGTATAGAGAAAAAACTAGCAATTAGGGCCTAAAGCATGACGCTTACAAGGATGGGAATTTGGAAAATGCAGCAAGTTAAGACTGTTGTAGCAGCAAGAGTCAGATGGGCTCTGTAATGAAAGACGACATTACTTTCAACTGAAGTCCATCAGTTCATAAATCCACCTAGAAAGACTAAATTGAATAGCAATGCCATCATCATTGTCTTTCAATAAAAATATCAGGGTTTTAAATGTCTTCAGGTTTCCTAAGTTGTTCTAGCAAGCCATACCTCTGCCCTTATTCTGAAACATTCCTCCTATTAATCTCTTACCTCATAGTAGGTTTCTAATTGAAAAAAATTGGGAAGCTTTCAATTATTTTATGTGACTGAACAGCAGCTTCCTAGATTATGGATTCAAATCCATTTGTTATTTCCTTATCAACTACAACAAAGAAAAAATTATCAAAACTGACTACATTTTTCAATTATGAGAAAAGCTAGTGATTTCAATCCACCAAAAAGTGCAAATATACAAACGCTGATTTTAAGCTTTTCTCAAAGAAGTTCTTGAATGATGATCAGATAGGAAGTCTGGTATCAAATTATTCGATCTAAGGGTAGAATCAGCTCTATCAAGAATATACCATTCAGGGCGGCTGCCGTGGCTCAGCAGGCAGAGCTCCGACCTGCCGTGCTGGAGGTCTGGAGTTCGATCCCTGGTGCCTCCTGCCCATATGCAAATTAAAAAAAAAAGAAAAAAAAAAGAAAAAAAAAAGAATATACCATTCAGTTTACAACCTAACACAGTATGCAATGTCTTTAGAAAAGCCCAGAATGGGAAGATTTTTTTAGAAAAGGGCTTCCCCACAATTTTCCAACCAAGTCTTTTTACTGAAACAAAGGACTTTTGGGTAATCAAAATGTGTCAGGACACCTTTCTAAGAACACCAGTAATGTCAATAATAAAATTATGGATATATGTAATTCAAATGTCTTCTTGATATACAAGTTCGACATCACTCATTGACTTTGCCTTAAAACTTCGTGCTTTTAAAAAGTAAATTCAGAAAAAAATATTTGTGAAAAAAAGAACCTGTTGAACTTCCCATTCTAAGAGAACGTATAGAACTTAAATTAAGAAACTTTCCAATACTAGGTTCCCAAGACACTGTCACTAAGGACCATTCAAGGAACTACAACCAAGGATGGATTAAACCCTCAGCCATCCAGGGAAAACAAAGGTGACCAAAACAACTTGTTCCCAACATGCCAAATAATAAAAGGGTCAATTAATTAATTATAAAGTACAGCTATGGCCCTAATTTGATACCATAGCACATTTAAATTAAAGATTACAAGATCATATTCCAAATTGCCCTTACCTCATCCCAATTCCACATGAAGGATGATTAAAAGTAGAAGGCAATAAAATGCTATTAGCATTTTTCATATAGAAACTTCAAATAAGATAGTAAGAATAATTACAATACACTCCACTGCTCTAATATAAATGCCTCTTCTTCCCAGGCTAAACCCAACTCCATGTAAGTAAGATGTGCTTAGGTTTACACTTACTTGGCATTTGGATGGTTACGTGAAATTTTCTTCAATTCAATTTCATTGTCACATGTCATGATATTCACTCCAATTTTTGCTGCATACTTTATCTGAGACACTTGCTTACATGGACTTATATAAATAATGTTTTCTGGAGACACACCCAATTCTTGCACTAAAGCCATTTCATTCTGTGAAAATATATTTTTAAAGGTGTTATTCAACAAACTATTACTTTTCATTCATTGATTACCATCTTACACTTTGACTTTTTTTGTTAAATATCAATTACATAAGGTTAAACCAGAGTACGTAATGTCACTTCTGATTCTGCTAACATTTACCACTCTGTGTTAAAAACTTTACAAAAGAACTTTAAAAATACAGGTGTATCACTAGAGAAATCTTAGTTCAGCATAGTATTTTGCTGGTCTCACTAGCTCTAGGTAAGAATCTCAGAGAACTAAAGGTTCTAATTAGAGATTAAAGCTTTCAAAGTTCCATACCATTGGAACTTCCTTCCATTAGTACACTTGAAGAGTTTGCAAATTCCAATATTAGATCATGAATTTAAATAATTATTTAAACTCCCCATCCAAAAATCAAGGAAATAACAATTTCCTTACAATTGTTATACTTCTCTGGGTAACTGATAAAAATGAATAAAACAGTGTTGCAATTTACTGACAAAATGAGTAAGGCAAAAAACTTACTTTACTGGAGCAAGCAAATCCAGTTCCAAGAGCTGCCAAGATCTCAAGTACAGCTGGAGTGGCATTGCACTTCACTGTGTAGAATGGCTTTATTTGAGCCACTACATTCTGCCACTGACTGTGTTTCTTCACAATTTTTCCAAGATCTCCCACAAAAAATGCACTTTTCCCTGTCTATTATGGTTATGGAAAAAAAAGTACATTATTGTATTTAAGGCTTAAGAATAATTAATCTACACCCAGTAAAATTAAACAAGAATCTAAACACAGTTGTTACTGTGTTGTGTTAGCAAACAAAATAGTCTCTCAACTTTAAGTTTTCTTGTTTTTTATTTAAATAAAAACAATCATTGTTTTTTATTTCAGAACTAATTGCCTCAATTTTACTTTTTGGTAACTGAGAGGTGTGACCTATTTCTTCCCATGCTGCTTCCCCCCATCCCTTTAAAAATCATGGAGAAAACAGTGTTCCCATATGCAGTCTTTCCTGTTATTATCACTTTGCATTAGGAGCAATATTTATGTTACAATTGATAAAACAATATTGTTATAAATATACTGTTAACTACAGTCAGTTTACATTGGGCGAACCAATTTTTTAAGGAGGCAAAATTGCTCTTTATGTGCATAAAGGGTAAAATTAAATTAAAAGAACAAAAAATAGAAGTACAACCAATACCGGAGAATCCTGAATAAGGATACTCTTCCTTCAGCAGTAATTAAGTTGTGGCTATTCTAGGACTAAAGAGATGAATTTGTGTGTCAACAAGAGCATAAACTACTCAAATGTTAGCTGGCAGGTAGAGTCAATCTCATCAGAATGTACAATATTCAAATATCATTTGAAAAGCTATTAAAGAATTTTACTATTTTCTAGTCTTTAATGCAGATTTTGAAAATGGTACATTATTGGACCACAATGCCCAGTAGACAGACATGGTGGAAATTATGGGCATGTGTGGCAGATTTGGGACAGTTATATTGAAGTTACCCACGCCATCTGTAATGCCTGGGGAATTTTTTTTTTAATGGAAAAAAAAAATTATGACTATTATGGATACCAGCAAAAGAACTGGAATAAAAAAACAAGATATTTCCGTTTCCTGCTTATCTTAGGCAAGATGTAAGACTGAAAATTTCCAGCAAACAATGGAAAACCAATGAATCTGGGGAGAGGAGAAGCTTTCTGTTTAATGACATTCAACAAGATTAAGTAGGTTTAGGAAAAACAGAACAAAAAACAGAAAAGGGAGATAAGTTAGCAAGTCACTGTAGTTATCATGTGCAAAAGTAACCTGCAATAATGGAAATCAAGAGGGATGGATTGAAAAAGGCCAATGGGATTTGGATAAGGGAAGACAAGACAATCAAAGGTGAACTAAGTGACTCAGAATAAATGGCAGTAACCATCCTTGAGCCATACAATTAGATGAGACTGTTAGAGGAAAGAACAGAGTTGAGGACTAACCCTTACCAAATGGTATTAAACACCAGAAAGGACATTAGGATCCAGGGACAAGAAAGGAGATGGAGGGAATATTTCAAAGATTACAGCTTACCCAGGAGAAAAAAGTGTTGTTCAAGTCAGAAAAAGAAAGTTAAATAACTAAGAGAACGGTCACCACATTTTAAACAGGCTGTTCCTGGTGACATGGGAATGGCTTGAATGGCTTGGGAGAAGGAGGTTGAGCACAACAAAGTGTCACTACTTATCTAAGAAGTTTGATGGCAGAGAAGAGAGAAATACAAAGTATTTTGCTGGAGTGATGGAGACTTGAGCACATTTACAGATCAAGAGGAAAGACAAAAGCTTTTTTGGTATTCTACTGCTGAATACCAGGAAACATGGAAAAAAAATTGGGGGAATAGAGGAAAGTAATTCCAATAAAGAAACAATTCTATCGGTAAGTCAATAAATGAAAATTATTCTATCAGTAAAATTTAAACAAAACTAAATGGCCTCGGGTGGGCCAAAAATGGCTCAGCAGGCAGAGTTCTTGCCTGCCATGCCGGAGATCCAGGTTCAGTTTCCCAGTGCCTGCCCATGCCAAAAAAAAGGCCTTAAGGAACAGTGATTATGATTCCATACAAGCTGATACCTGGGACAGTTTTATCAGTTGAGACTAAGCATTCAGTACAATTTTTCAGACAACATAAGACAATCAAGATTATGTGAAAGTAAGTTAAAATTCATTGAAGAATACAACTGAGGAAAATGACTAAGAACCCATGTACTAATTAAAAAGGTACCTGGCAATGTATATTTAAAAAAACATACACACACAAAACAGAATATACAAGAGCCAGGTGAGAGTTTAAATATGAGCTAGATAAAAATCACCATTCAGGGGACCAGTGATGAGGGTGTGTGGAGTGTGGTCGCATTTGTCAGAACCTGGAAAAGTTAAAAAGATCGACGCTTTAGAATTTGGAAAATTATAAACACAATTTGAGAAATGCGATAGTATACTTACCAGGGTATGTTCATAAACATAGTTATCAATAACATTTCCAAGGTTTGTTCCTTCATCCAACAGGCCAATGGAGTAGTTTGCATCGTCAATAAATCCTTTCATCTCAGCCGTATTCCACAAAGCCGAAAGTCATAAACCAGGAAAAACAAGAGATGGGCCACCGAGCCTATGTCTGGGTCCTTAGAATATGCAACAAACTGTAAAAATGGAAGAAAGCCTTATTTTACTAGTTAAACAAGAAACAAAATACTAGTCTGAACATCAATATACTGCCAGCCCCACAACATAGGACTAGAACTGTGAGGTAATTGCAGATATCTTCTCAACACCACTCTCTTGTTTCGTCTCCAACACAGTAAATGAAAGGGGTGAGGATAAAGGGCAATTTTAGTGGACAATCTATAGCGTTAATGCAGGTCTCACCTCATGCTAAAATATAATAGCAACATTAAGTAAGAACGTAGGTCTCTTATGAGATGACTTGATTTGGTGAAAATGTACTGGACTAGAAGACCTGGTTCTGGCTGAGTGATTGAGGAGCTGTGCTCTCTAAACCCCAGTTAACTACCTTTAACTGCTTCTCAAAGAATGTTAAAATGGATTGTATTGGTCTTTCAAATATCAGTCAACTCTATGTAAAATGTCATAATCTCTTGAAATGATGAACAATCTTTGGATTAACTTCCAAATAAAGAACAACTCTTTAAAAAAAAAAAAAAGGGTAGGTGGGTGGAGGTACCAGAGTAAATATCAAAATCTAACCCCTCCCTAATCAAGTAAATTTCCCCCTCCCCCAGATCACCTATTTTACTCTGGGCAGCACATACCAGATAGACGTCTCTTTGCTGAATTTCACTGATTCATAGAATTATTTTGGGTAATGATTTAAAAAAACAAAACAAGGTATGGGTACTTGAAGCAAACTACTAAAGAACAAATGCTATACAATACTTGATATGTAATTCATACATCAAACATCACAAAACACCTTTTTATATATTCCTACCTTACCTTAATACTGTCAGGAACGTTTCCCATATTGCTGCTGTCTGATATCTCATTCTTACCTCTTCTTCTACAAGGATACTACTACTCACGATGATTTCAGAACTAAAGTTCTGGCTGTCACATTAATAATGAGCTTTGACTAGCTATTCATCTTGGCAGCCTATTTTAAAACCTGCCCAGCCTTTCTTGTGTCCTCGATAAGTCCACATTGCTCCATGCTAGAGTTCACTTTGGGTGATGACCTGCACCCTGGAAGTATACTCCATTTTCAGTGGTTCCCAAAATATCATCTTTTCAGTTACACCAAAACTAACTCATCAATAAACTATAGTAGTAGTTAAGACTTCATGAATACCAAATACCACTCAGTTTTAACATTTAAAACATGAATACAGCTTCATTTCTGAAGAGCCTACATTCAGCTCATCTAATCAAAACTCATGTTATACTAGAAATTTTTCAGTTTCTACTGAAAGATATTTTGATTTTACCAAAGGAGTTGATTTACACATATCCACATGAGACCTAATATGTTGGCAGGAAACTCGAATCACAGCTTGGACATTCTCTAAAGCCTGTTACAGCAGGACTGTTGTAAGTATATGCCCAGAAAGAAAACGTTTTAGGCTGGAAAGTCATATGTTTATCTTAAGCAATAACTTTAGCTAGAACATTAGTTTCAGAAGGCTATCCATAGGCACTAAGAAAAATAACCAAAGGTCACTCATTCAAAAAGATATATGCAGTAAGATCTTGTAGGTTTGTCCAGAGAGATGTCCTGATAAATCCCAGAGTGATTTGAACAGCGAATAAAAAAGTATTTGCAAAGTCCCCTTGGGGGAATGGTGAGAAAGGGGGGAAATTCAACTTCTCCTACTGGAGAATTCTTGATATTCTCACAAGCAGTGGGGACAACCAAAGCAATAGGCGGAGCCCCCAATCTTGGGGTTTGTTCATATGAAACTTATCCGGCAAAGGACAGGCTAAGCCTACTTAAAATTAGGCCTAAGAGTCACCCCCAAGAGAACCTCTTCTGCTGCTCAGATGTGGCCTCTCTCTCTCAGCATACACGACAAGCGAACTCACCACTGTCCCCGTCTCTATGTGGAACATGACTCCCAGGGGTATGGACCTTCCTGGAAATGTGGGACAGAAATCCTAGAATGAGCTGGGACTCAGCATTAAGGGATTGAGAAAACCTTCTCAACCAAAAGGGAGAAGAGCAAACTGAGGCAAAATAAAGTGTCAATGACTGGGAGATTTCAAACAGAGAGGTTAACCTGGAGGTTATTCTTATGCATTAAATAGATATCACCTTTTTAGTGAAAGTGTAATGGAGAGGCTAGAGGGAACCGCCTGAAAACGCAGAGCTATGTTCCCATAGCCATGTTTCTTGAAGATGACTGTATAACGATACAGCTTTCTCAATGTGACTGTGATTGTGAAAACCTTGTGTCTGGTGCTCCTTTTATCTACCTTTTTGACAGACAAGTAAAACAAACATACAGATTAAAAATAAATAATGGGGGGGGGGGGCGGCTGCCGTGGCTCAGCAGGCAGAGCTCCGACCTGCCGTGCTGGAGGTCTGGAGTTCGATCCCTGGTGCCTCCTGCCCACATGCAAATTAAAATAAATAAATAAATAATGGGGGAACAAATGTTAAAATAAATTTAGTAGATAGAAATGCTAGTGATCAATGAAAGGGAGGAGTAAGGGTTATAGTATGTATGAATTTTTTTCTGTTTTCTTTTTATTTCTTCTGAATTGATACAAATGTTCTAAGAAATGATCATGATGAATATACGACATGTGATGATATTGTGAATTGCTGATTATGAATGTAGAATGGAATGATCATATGGTAAGAATGTTTGTTTAAAAAAGTTAAAAAATAAAAAGATGCATGTGGAGGCATATATAAAAGAGTAAGATAAGAACTTCTTGTTAAATTTAGCATCGTTTACACATTTTTCTGTAAAACAGTTTTAGTGACAAAGACAGTGAAAGAAAATATTTAAATCAGTATCTTTAGACTAACATTTCAATTCAGGAATCTCCTAAGTATATTACTGGGAGCAGTGAGTTATCATTAGAACCTCCACAGGCAACTGCTGCCACAATGCAAAAAGCCAGAACAAGATGAACTTCAATTTCTATAAGCTATAATTAAGTTCACTTACAGAAACAGTAATTTCCCTCTAACATTCATGATCCTCATGTCATAGAGACAGAGAGATGGGGGATCCTAGCCATGGGAAAAGATTTTCCCGACTATTTTCAAGTTATGTTATCTAGTAAATTTAACTCTCATTGCCCTGTTAAACTAGCTTAATTCTAACAGAAACATTTTTCTCGCAGTGTGTGCTAAGCACTGTTCTAAGTATCTTATAGGACATTGTTTTGCCTGTCTCTTTAATAAAGCTTTATTACATCCCCATAATCAAGTAACTATCAGATAGTAATTCCCATAATTGTCTGTGTACACATGGCATAGAAACATCCTATTATTACGTACTCGTATCCATTTTACCTTTCCTTTTAATTTTTTTCTATATTGTAGCTAATCAATATTGCTGTTCCCTCTGTATAATTTGCCTTTTCTCCAATATCTAGATCCCAAATATGAATTTTTCAATTTTATTGACCATTTACATGCCATAAGCACCCACTCTGACAAATATATATACACCTGTGTAGCCACCACTACCTACCCTAAAGATATAGAACTTTTTCATACCCCCCCCAAAGTACCTTCTTATCCACCTTTCATAATAAATCTCTTCCCCACATTCCATTCATTTAGTGACCTGCTTTCTGCCACTACAGACTGACTTCCATAGAAGTGAAATTCGTTTCAATATCAATTGAAGGGCAACCTGTAACAGCTGACAATATCAACAATAGGAAAAATACTGAATAGCATGCTCTGCTCTAAAGGAAGGATGTAATATATGTGGAGTTGCTATTCACCTTTGAAATGCAACTCTCACTTCAGAATAAGTACAAAGTTGTTAACCAATCTCTGAATGACAAAAGGGCTCTGGTGAAAGAAAATTCATTTACTATATTGGCTGTCTATGACAGAAAGAATTAAGGAACTAAATCATACGAAACCATTAAAAGCCCAAGCATAAAAGTTGATGAGTGCTGAGATAACTTATTAAGTCTTCAAAAAATTTTAAATATATTCTTGCAGTGAGTTTTACTTTCAGTTTTTCTTCTTAATACTCCCATCATTCCCGATCAAAAAAATATATGGACAAAGAAAAGACTTCACAACCAGGAATTCTTAAAACTGGGTAAGGATAAAGTAATGAACTCACTTCAAAGTGTTCTAAAAAACAAGGCCCATCCAGATTCCAGTTTCCTTTAACAAAACAGAGAAAAGAGGGACAAAGCCAAAGCCAAGAGGAGGAGCAGCAGAATGTTCTACTTCAGAAATTTCCCAGGAGAATCCAAAAGAAGCAGCCACAAAATTGGAAGGAATTGAAAGAATCCTGTGACTGACTCAGATATCCTTGTCAGCCAATGTCTGTCCCCACAACCAGCAAAAGGCATGAACTAGACCTGAACAGAACCTACAACTTGGCTTCCTGTGAAGTTACATGCCATGAGATCCATCTGCTCTGCAGTGTCTCCCTTTAATACACCTGCGGTGATGATCGTCTCTCTTCATGGAGAAAATAAGTCATAGGAAGTGGATATCCCTGACTACCAACAGCTGACATCCAAACACTTTAGGCAGTACCCAGCCCTCATTGTTCAGGTGACAGATAACAGGTCTGACGTTTGTTCCCACTGTGTTCCCCAACTTGACTCCAAAAAGCTTAGCCTGGAACAGGAAGGACCTCAACCTCCAGGCAGGGGACAAATGTCTGCATATGAACTCAAATTCCAGACTAGAGCTTGTCACACACAGATTGGCTAAGGACTCCAAAGTTAGCCAGATGCCCCTCCAGACTTGACAGAGTCCCCAAAAGAAAGTGAGACTCAGCCCCTTCCAGGCACCCCAGCAGAGTGCTCAGAACTGATCTTGGGGCTGCCCATACTTTCTAGACACCCAACTATACAACTGGTCTAGAACACATAGTAATAATATGTTTTTAAAATTTCACTCAATATAAATAAATGTATCCAATTAGGAAAAAACAAAACAAGGTCCAATCTTCACATGTTTATAAGGAATCCATAAATCCTGATAAGCAAGTGACCAAAATGCAAGCAAGGGTCAAACATCAATGACTCATACGCACAGAAAAAAGGTATTCCTTAAAAGAATCCACCAAACAGGGCAGTGCAACAGCGGCTCAGTGACAGAATTCTCACCTGCATGCCAGAGACCTGGGTTCGATTCCCGGAACCTGCCCATGCCAAAAAAAAAAATAAGAATCCACCAAACAAATATGCCTAAAAGACAAGTTTCTAATACATCCGGAGTCAAGAAACCCTTTGTGCAAATAAAATGTGACCTAAAAGCCCAGTATTTCTACCTACTGAAAAGGGATGATAAGTAGGCATGAGATAGGGGTCTTCAGTTCTTCCCACTCTCAACCCTCCAGTCTCACCAAATGAGTCCTAAAAAGCAGTTCAAAAATCATACCTCATGGAGTCTTTGCTTGTAGTTTTAACACGTTAACAAAAATTCTTCACATCTCCACTGCCACTAAAAGGAAGTTTCTGTTCAGATACCTCTGCCTCACTTAACCACTGTCTTAATTATAAGAAATATTTTGCTAAAATATTTTAAAGAGGCATTAAAGTTACCTAATAACTTTATTTATACCAAAGAGCTATGAAACAATGATAGCACATACTAGGGAGCCAGCATGAAAAGAAGTGTGTTTTGGGGATGAAGGTGAGTAGAGTTTATACTATATGACAGACATGTAGAACACACATATGCCAAATTAATCCATCTTAATTTTGAACACCGTGGTGAATCTTTCCAGGGACCTCTCCATCCTCCCCAACTAAGAATGCAGACTCAAACCTCCCCCCACAATGTTCAGACCCTAGGTGGCAGTCATACTCCCCCCCAGTAGACACTGCATCATTTATTATGTCTCACCAATCAGAAATGGGACTGATATAGTGGCTCCAACACATTAAGGACCACTGGGGCTGTTGGAAATTGACTTTAGAAAAATCTATCCTACGCAAATCTTAGATTTTCTTCATGAAAATGCTTTAGAACTTACTAAATTCATTTTTAATAAATGCTCTGATATGTATTTGTATCACTAGACACTAGGAAATGTTCTCTACCCATAAGATCTTCTACTCTATTTTCACAACCAAACACCTTATCAATAAATGGAAATAGAGAAAACTGAGGTTTTACACTCATATGGTTGCTGTAATCACATTAATTTCATAATAATTTCATCCTGGACTTCACAGCTGGGGAAAAAAAGTAAGATATAACATTTATTATTTGCACCTTCACATTGGCGTGTTTTTTAAATTTTGTTTTGTTTTTGGCGGTGCATGGTCTGGTAATATATTGGTGTTTTTGATAATACATTTTTTATGACAAGCTGCCAAAGGAAAAAACTTCCAAAGGAACCCCGCACTGCTCCCTGGAGCCTTTCATGAGGCCGATGAGTCCTCATGTTCATCGACAGTAGCTCCAAGATTAGTGGCTGTAGCAGCTGAGCACTTGCCTTGTTACACACCTGCTACAAAGGCTTCTACAGTTGATTGTACTTCAGAAGAAACTGATACATCTCTCAAATAATCACAAGATAATTCTGGCAGCAACAGCCCACTTGACACCAAGCTGGATGAATATGAGTCTTGGATTTCTGGAGTGAAGACCTCCCTGGAAGTAGAACAGGGAGAGCTGAAAGGTTCAGAGTATTGTTTCAGAGACACCTAAGCAGGAAACCCAACTTTAATATATCAATCACTTTTCTAAGATGACTTTTACTCATTAAAAATGAGAACTTAGAGATATTTTAAAATTACACTACTGCTGTTACTTTGAAGATGATCTATGGGCATTTTACGTTAGTCACATGACTGATTTTATTTTATATACGCACTGAACTGACAGCTTTAAAAAATACAATGCTGACAAACAGACCTTTGTACTCTACTTCCTACAAAAATGTTACTTACCATACAGCATGCCCTCTAAAAACAACTCACCAGAAGAGCACAGAAGAGGTTTCCAAAGGATGATTTGGATTTATAGATACAAGGCCTGGAGCAGTCTGGGATCACTAAAAATAGTAGTCCCAGGAAGCTACATACTGGAACTAGTAGATAGGAAGTACAAACAAATTGGGTGGCAGTCATAAGACCACAAAGTTTTTATCATACTGAACCCAAACTAAGTAATGGATGGTATCAATAGCCTATATAGAGTACTTCGGATAACCAGGACCTGGCTTGCTTCAAATGACAATAGGAAGAAAAGCCAGTAACAGCAGCAAGCCACAGTAACATGGTTATTTTTCAGGTGTTGAGGATGAAAGAAATCGAGCCTAGAAAGGGCTGAATGTGACTCTGCTGGAGAACTGTTAAAATGAAGACAAGAACAAGAATCAACCCAACAGACTAAGTTTGAAGTGCCCATGTAAAGGTTGCCCAATAAAATAACTCATGATAAATTCAAAAATAGATCTTAACAAGAAAAGGAAATACAGGATTTTCACAGTAAGTGGAACTGACATAAGTAGGCTCCCTCAAAAATCATATTCTGGCAAATTAGAAGGGAAGTCGGTTTTTTGTTTTGGAGAAAGTGTGTTATGCGTGCATATAAATAAAATATTTGAATCCCTTTCGTAAATTAAGATGTGGAAACATTAACAGCAATTATGACAATGCAACAGTTAGTCCATAATCATATTAATTTCCAAGTTTTCCAGCTTTCCTGGTTTCAATGCAGTACAGAGAATAACCCTTTAAGCAATGCATTTACTATTTTGGTTAGAGTTTTGCCACACCCCTTTAGAGCAGATATCAATCCCCCCCGCCATAGGTTTATAAAAAACTTACTTTTATTATATATAAAACATTTGTGCAATATAATTATTGCAGCAAACACTGGTGAAATTACCACTGAGGTTAAGAAATAGAGTCAGTAAAAAAGTATTTGCAAAGTCCCCTTTGGGAGCTGGGGAGAAAGGAATAAATATTAAACTTTCCCATCTGGGGAATTTCTGGTATTCTCCAAAGCATCAGAGACAACCAATTCAACAGGCTAAGCCCTCAATTTTGGGGCTCACCCCCTATGAAACTCATTCCTGCAAAGGAGAAGCTAAGCCTATTTATAATTATGCCCAAGAGTCACCCTCAGAGAACCTCTTCTGTTGCTCTGATGTGGCCTCTAAGCCAACTCAGCAGGTGAACTCACTGCCTCTCCACACCCCTACGTGGAACATGACTCCCAGGGATGTAAATCTCCCTGGCAATGTGTGATATGACTCCCAGGGATGAACCAGGACCAGCATCATGGGAATGAGAGAAAACCTACTTGCCTAAAAAGGGGAAGAGAGAAATGAGACAAAATAAAAGTTTCAAACTTCAACAGAAAGGTTGTCCTGAAAGTTATTCTCACACATTGTACAGATATCCCTTTTAGTTTATGGTGTATTGGAGTGGCTAGAAAGACGTACCTGAAACTGCTGAGCTGTATTCCAGTAGTACTGACTCTTAAATACGATTGTGTAACGATACAGCTTTCTTAATGCAACCGTGTGATTGTGAAAACCTTGTGGCTGATGATCCCTTTATCCAGGGTATGGACCAATGAGTAAGAAAATAAGGACAATAAATAAATGAATAACTTGGGGGGGGGGAGAATAAGGGGTAAAAAAAAAAATTGGGTAGATTGCAATACTAGTGATCAATGAGAGGGATAAGGGGCATGCGACGTTATGGTTTTTTCTTTAGTCTTTTATTTCTTTTTCTGGAGTGATGCAAATGTTCTAAAAATGACCATGGTGATGAATATAACCACTGTATTGTGAGCCATGGATTGTATACTTCGGATGGACTGTATGTGCATGAAGATACCTCAATAAAAATACATATAAAAAAGAAACATCTCTCCCAAGTGGTGGTGCTGGTATGTATCTCCCCTAGCATGTTCAGACTTTTCTAATCATCATGCCCTTTTTTGTTTATAATAATATGATTTTATAATAGTTCTATTCTTCTAGGGGCACCTATATAACAGATTGTTTGGATTTATTGTGCTTTGCCAACTAGCTAGTCCACAAGTTAAGAAGCTTATGTGCCACAATATAAGTATACTGAATGAAGCTGAATGTGAGTATGATAGAGGGAGAAACTCTAGGGGCACGTATGAAACCAGAAAGAAAGATGGAGGATAAAGACTGACATGATATAATTTAGGAATGCCTAGAGTGTACAATGATAGTGATTAAATATACAAATTAAAAAATGTTTTTTGCTCACGAGGGAGGTCTGTATTGCAGAGTGTTGAAAATATATGCATATGGGAAAAAGTACAATCAATGTAAGCTAGGGTCTATAGTCAACAATAACACTGTAATATGCTTCCACTGAATGTAACAAAAGCATTATGCCAAAACTAAACATCAACAAGCGGGGAATTAGGAAAGAGGTATGGAAGAAAAGAAAGTATCTTGAGATAGAGTACGGTCGCAAAGGCATGTCTATACAATTAGGCTGGATTGTATGATGTGTGAATAAAACTTAAAAAATGAACAGAGAGAAACAAGCGCTACAGAAAATGCAGAGGAAGGGAGATGTACCTATTCACTGTCAGTGGGGAAATGAGAAGTCTAGCCACTTGGAGGACAGTGGTGGCTAGGGGTGGGTGTGCCATATAATCCTGAAACCCTGTTGCTAAGTATATACCTGGAGGAACTGAGTGTGAAGACAGTTGCACACTGGTGTTTATGGTGGCAGTGTTCCTCATCCACAATGAATGGAGGTGACCTAAGGGAGAAATGGAAAGGGGAACTACAGTGTATACTTACAATGGACTACTGAAGAGCCACAAGAAGGAATTAAGTTGTGAGGCAGGAACTAGGGTGAATGAACCTTAAGAGCTGTATGTTGAATGAAACATTAGGGGAAAAAAAGGCAAATATTATCATGCCTCAATCATATGAACTAAATATAATATGAAAGTTTGGTGGACTAAAGTTGAGAGTATGGGTTATCAAGTTGGGGCTTATTGTAAAGGGTCCTAGATTGTAAGCTCTTACAGCAGTCACATATATTCATGATGTATAACTGTTAACTCTAAAAGATTTTAAGCTGTATTGTATATAACACAGTCTTTCCCAGAAACTTTGGGTACTTATGTGACACCTGAGCCTCAGAGTCAGAGCTCTGAAGCCATGAAAGTGAGCAGTACCCCTCCATACAGGAACTGTTTAAAAGGTGAAAAAGGGATCAGACTTCAACTAGAGATATGAATGAAGCTGATCTGGATAGGACTACAGTATACTAGAAGACTGGGTAAAGGATGACATCGTTCATATTTTAATACATCAAACTTCTGGGTAAGATTAAAGGGTGAGATGTTTATCTGGTGCAAAATTTATATGCTGAGTACTGCATTTCCCAATTTAACTTATATGGTCATTTTAGGTGGATACCATAAGTACATGGAATCTTGAATAGGGAGATTTTGTTGGTCTGTCCAGTTTAGTGCGACATGCCAATAAATCCTGGAGCAATTTGGGCAGTGAATAAAGAAATATTTTGGGGGGGGGGGTCTCCTTGGGGGAATGGGGAAAAGGCGCTAAGTGTTCAACTTCCCCATTTGGAGAATTTCTGATAGCCTCACAGGCAGTAGGGAAAACCAAACCAATAGGCCGAGCCCTCAATCTTGGGGTTTGCCCCTACGAAACTTATTCCTGCAAAGGACTGGCTAAGTCAACTGAAAATTATGCCTAATAGTCACCCCCAGAGAACCTCTTTTGTTGCTCAGATGTGGCCTAAGCCAAATCAGAATGTGACCTCACTGCCTTCCCTCCTATGTGGGACATGACTCCCAGGGGTGTAAATCTCCCTGGCAATGTGGGACAGAAAGCCTGGGATAATTCAGGACCTGGCATCGAGAGATTGAAAAGCCTTCTTGACCAAAAAGGGGAGGAGAGAAATGAGAAAAAACAAAGTTTCAGTGGCTGAGAGATTTCAAACAGAGTCAACAGCTTATCCTGGAAATTTTTCTTATGCATTATATAGCTATCCCTTTTTAATTTATAATGTATTGGAGTGGCTAGGAAATACCTGAAACTTCAGCTGTGTTCCAGTACCCTGTATTCTTGAAGATGACTGTATAAAGATGTAACATTTTACAAGGTGACTGTGTGATTGTGAGAACCTCGTGTCTAATGCTCCTTATATCCAGGGTATGGACAGATGAGTAAAAAATAGAGATAAAATAAACAAATAAATAATAGGGGGGAAAAGGGTAAAATAAATTGGGCAGATGGAAACACTAGTGGTCAATGAGAGGGAGAGGTAAGGTCTATGATATGAGTTTTTTTTTGTTTGTTTTTATTTCTTTTTCTGGAGTGATGCAAATGTTCTAAAAATTGATCATGGTGATGAATACACAACTACATGATGATACTGTGAGCCAGTGATTGTGCAACATGTATAGAAAGCCTGTGTGTGAAGATTTTTCCATTAAAAAAAGCAGCTTATGTGCCAGAATCACTGTTTAGCTGCCATTTTCTTAACAGCAAGACTTTCAAGACTCCCTCAATGAAGCAAAAAAGTGTGCTACTTCACAATCTGGCACAAGAGACCCTACCTTGCCAGCTGGCAATTTAAGCAGCATGGCAGTAGTCTAGGGAACATATTTGGGAGGGGAATGTAATCATTCATTAATGCCAAATGATTTTCAAGTCTTTTGCTCATTTTTCTATTGTGCGTTTTCTTATTGATTTGTAGGTGCTTTTAACGAATTTTGAATAGCAAACATTTCCATTTTGAGGCTTATTTATATGAAGCTTGTTATGGTGCCCATAGAACATACTAAGATACCCTACCCTACTTTTGGACATGCTCCTTAATCAAGTATAATGATCACTTCGAATCTAGATGATGATATAAGAAAATATTATACTTATTTAGGTTGGGGGCTCTTTGCAAATTGGGCCTCACAAAGGATCACTGCAACTAAGAGCAAGAAGTAGGTCAGGGTTAGTATCTAGGAGGCCATGGTTTTAAAGTTACATATTCAACAAGCTATTATTAATTTCAGTCTTCACGAGCATATAGAATCGTAATAGGAAGGTGTATACTAAGAACATGCTAGGCAACTGAAGATCTGAACAATATAAGCCTATTCAAATGCACAATTACAACTATTCAAGAGCAGAGTTGTCCAAGAGAACTTTCTGAAATGACAGAAATGTTCTTTACCTATACTGTTCAAAACAATAGCCACTAAGTCACTGAGAGATCCTAAGCATTTGAAATGTGGCTTATGCAACACAGGGAACTTGCTTTTCAATTTTATTTACTCTTAATCAATTATATTTAGCCACTGTACTGAATAGAGCAGTTCTAGAGGATGCTGTTTTCATAAGGAATTTCTAGTAATCAATTCCACACACAACAAAGAAAAAGAACCATGGCCCCCAGATGCTTTTGCTTATTAAGGTACCAAAGTTCAGTTCACAAACCCATAAACCTGAATAGTAAAGGAATGAAGGTAACAAAACTCCACAGCAAATGAGTTGTGAATAGAGATTTTAAACGTGTGCTTACATAGATAAAGAAGAAAAAACAAAAGATTAGAACAGAGCTTTCCAAAAAGTTTGCTCTGGCTCCTGCTCCTGCTTCAAGTCAAGTTAGTTTAAAGGTATTTATAATATTGATTCCCTCAGTCATCATGGTAGCTGGATATGGCCTGGACAGGTTAAATCTAACCAACCCAATCCACAAATTATTAAGTTTGCCACACCAATATTTCCTGCTCATGCCATAATGTGAAGAACACTGGATGAGAGAAAAGGATGGCTCTTTGCTTCAGCTGGGTTGTAACAAAGTCCTTCTGATTAAATGGACATGGATGACCCTGAAATAGAGATTGTGCTGGTTTGAAATGATGTATGGATGCCTGCAAAGCCATGTTTTAATCCTAATCTCATTTTGTAAAGGCAGCAGTTTCTTCTAATTCCTATTCAGCACTGAATGTTTGAAACTGTAATTAGATCATCTGGAGGCGTGTCTCCCTCCACCCATTTGGGTGGGTCTTGATTAGTTTCTGCAGTCCTATAAGGGAGGAAACATTCTGGAGAAAGGAGATTCAGAGAGTGCAGAGCAGAATGACATAGCAACGAGAAGCAAAGTCCACCAGCCAGCGACCTTTGGACATAAAGAAGGAACATGCCTCCCAGGGAGCTTCATGAAACAGGAAGCCAGGAGAAGAAGCTAGCAGATGATACTGTGCTCACCATGTGCCTTTCCAGATGAGAGAGAAACTCTGTTTGCCATGTGCCCTTCCACTTGAGAAACAAACCCTGAACTTCATCGGCCTTCTTGAACCAAGGTAGCTTTCCCTAGATGCCTTCGATTGGACATTTCTGTACACTTGTTTTAACCGGGACATTTTCTCAGCCTTAGAACTGTAAATTAACAACTTATTAAATTCCCTTTTTTATATTAAAATAAATTTAGAGTGGAATGCTAGTGATCAGTGAGGGGGAGGGGTGGGGGGGAAATTAAATAAATAAATAAATAACAGAGGGAACAAATGTTAAAATAAATTTAGTTTGAAATGCTAGTGAGCAATGAAAGGGAAGGGAAAGGAGTATGGTATGTATTAATTTTTTTTCCATTTTCATTTTATTTCTTTTTCTGAATAGATGCAAATGTTCCAAGAAATGATCACAATGATGAATATGTAACTATGTGATGATATTGTGAATTACTGATTATATATGTAGAATGGAATGATCAAAATAGGAATGTTTGCATTTGTTTGGTGTTCTTTGGTATTTAAAAAAAATTTTTTTAATTATAAAAAAAAATTTCAATGATCAAAGCCAAAAAAAAGGACACTTGTGGCTGTCGGATGAGATAACACGTGGGAAGGTGCTTGGTGTATACAGCAGGCG